>JASPKZ010009813.1:1087500-1202500 GCA_030220185.1 Diploptera punctata | reverse complement strand
ATACACACGCGCGCGCTCATACCCCTCCCCCTGCAGACATCAAATGCACTATCAATCTTTTAAACTTATTAAGACTACTTATTATATAATATAATTGAAGATCGAAAATTAAGACCATATTCAGATTCTTATTATTGATCATACTTATATCCTTATTGATCTCCAATTTTGCTACACCTCAATTTCCTCACTGTACCCAAAAACGTAGGCCTACATGTTTTCACTTCACTCTCGATCAGTCCTAAAAGATCAGCCAGTACTTTAAACAGGGAGATTTCTTCTTTCTTTCTTTCTTTCTTTCTTTCTTTCTTTCTTTCTTTCTTTCTTTCTTTCTTTCTTTCTTTCTTCCTTTCTTTCTTTCTTTCTTTCTATCTTTATTTTTAGAACCCATCCAACACCCCATGGGTTTCCTCAAGTATATTTTCCATGGCTTCATGATTGCACTTCTTTCCTATCCACAATCTAATTAAAAAAACTAGCTCCGAACCCGGATGTATGGTCTGCATACATCCCTATCCAGAACTAATCATTTTTAATCATTCCCTGTATAAGTCATGGTTAATGTTATCCTTCCACCTCATTATTGGCCTATCTACTGAGTACTCTCTCTCTGGTTTTTCTACAAGAAGTTCCCATGCCCTTCTTTCATTCCTAATTCGAGGTACATGTACTGTCCACCAAAGTCTACGAGACTTAGGGCCGCATGCAAATACATTAATCTCTACTCAAATTACTTGCAATCACTGGTGAGCTGACTTACCGAGAGCAAGTGCAAAGATCGAATTAGCTACCCATTAACTGATCATGCGCGAAAGTCATCGTTTGCGTAATATTGGCAAGAAATTACCTAGAATTCTCAGAGATAAAACCACTTCCGTTATTTTCGTCTGCTAGAGGAACGCATTGACGCTTGCGTCCCGCAAATAATACCATATACAACGACGTCTGCGTCGCGCAATATTACGCCGATTCTCCTGTTCTTCCAGTTGAATTCTTGGTAGACTCTATCAAATTCCTCTTCTCCGCGTATACCGAGAACAAGATCGAAGTCTTCAAGGTCCGACATCTTGGATAAAGCAGAAAGGTTTCAAAGTATCCAAAGTTACCATCGGTTCCCATCGGGACTCTCACGATTCGTTTCTCTTCTAAGCCACCTCGCCAGGTAGCTTAGAAATTTCAACAATTATCATCGCATGAACAGATGTTTGAGTAGGCTACGCAAAAACGTATTTGGAGACAACTTTCTCAGCAGAGTACAGGCAGAGAACGACTTTTACGGTCTAATGCGTTCATAGATTCGAGCCTTAATGTTCACATTGCATTTTGTGTTCAATAAATTCTTCATAAGACGCAGTATATAGCCTACATTAATTCTCGAGACACATTCAAAATTATTAAACATAGATATTGTCATATTCATGGGGGCACGCCGTAGCGTAGTGGTTAAGGCACTGAGCTACAAGCCGGAGGGTCGAGGGTTCAAGTCCCGTTGGGGTCAGGATTTTTAAATGGCCCAAACCCTCTGGCGGCACTATGACCCTGGGGTCGACTCAGCCTCTAACGGAAATGAGTACCAGACGCTTGTTCTGGGGTAAAGGCGGCCGTCACGCAGGGCTGACAACCCGGCTGACACCAAGTGCCGATTGTCTAGAAAAAGTGGGAGCCTTAACCTCCTACTACCCCAAAGGCCTCCTGAGGCCTGTTGTGGGATCACTTTACCTTTACTTTTATTGTCATATTCATAGGTTTCTATCTGTCTATCTATATACATAACTCTTTTTTCAAACTTATTAGGCACAATAATTTATTTTCCACGATGATTTACTTGCATCCTCTGTTTATACGTTTATATGCCTATATGATCCCATATGAATATTTGTATTTTTTTTTCAATACATCCTATCTGAAATTGGGTTATTCCCAGTATGTTCAAGAACAAAGCAACCTCATGGAAAACAGAACTGCGAGCGACGAACAATAGACTCCACTTTATTACAGAAAATATACTCGTAATTTACCCATAGTTTTTATTATTGCCTGTATCATACTGAACATTTGAGATTCATATTCGGAAGGTTCCGAATTCCAAATATAATACCCGAGGTTTAACATTTTTCTTATTCAGTAGTCACGATAAAGAGTGGGTTGGAATTTCGTTAACAGGACCCATTCGTCGTATACATAATTTGATAGCAGGTCTGTTATTAAAAAAACAGACACTATATAACCATCATGAGCGGGACATGTGGCACGAATCGGGAGTCAGAGACGTGCATGGAAGCTTCTTGTACGAAAACCAGAGGGAAAAACGCCCAGTTGATAGACCAAGAATGAGTTGGAAGAATAATATTAAACGTGATTTGAGGGAAGTGGATTGTACAGGGAATGATTGGAAAACATTAGCTCGGGATAGGGATGTATGGAGAGCTTATGTCCGGGCGGCCATAATGCCAATTAATTATTTAGTTAGTTAATTTTGACCTTACATGTCTAAGGTTTATAAATAAAAATCCTATAGGGCCTACTACTATTTTTGTTATTAAACATTTTTTTAATATTGTTGATGATGATCAAATTTACCATGTTATGTTACAGCTCATGTTTTAATTGGGAGGAGAAGGGCAATTTCTACATCAAAAATTAAAAAGATAACTGCAATTAAAAAAATCGAAGCGAAAATGGTAATCGAGCAGAATTTTTAGGGACGTTGCGTGAATTGGTTTATATTTGTTCATTGCAAACTAAAATGTTTTAACAAAACCGTTTTAAAATATAATTTTGTCCACCCTTTGTTTTAGTATCTATTTATTAAAGTTGTAAAATTGCAACTTTATGGTTACATTATCTGATTATTGCCATGCTAAGTATCAAGTGCACTACAACACGAATTCTTTAGGTTTCTTCCAGAACGATTTTTCGTTGGTTACATTGCCTATGGAATATGTGATTGTGTAAGTTGTGTTTTGAAATATCTTTTAATCATGTTACATCAAGGCGGAACTTGTCTTGAATTATAGCATGCACATAAAAACCAGCAGCATCATCTTCAGCATTGTGTGTTAATTGGCAATTTGCAGAGAATCACATGCATGCGTACATTACTGGAGCTTGCTAGTAGCAATCTTGGCCGAAACGCTTAGAGCATATAAAGTTCCAGTGTCGCACTGGCTATCACATACATTAATAATAGTTATAAGAAAGAACAATAACGAGGTAATTTAAAGACGGAAATTTTGATGTTTTGGATATGGGCGGACCATAATGGACCCCTAAGCCCTATAACTTCAAGGATCTGATGATGATGAGAAATAATAAGTATTATTATTTCAGGAATAAATATCAACATTTTTAAGAATTTTAGGATTAATAAATTCTATCTTCAAGCCATAGTTAGTCCGAAAACATTCAAGACTAAACGTGTATAAAAGACTGGCTCTTCCAACCCTTTTGTATGGTAGCGAAGTATGGACAACGAAACAGAAGGTTATACAGAGACTTACATCTGCTGAAATGAGATACCTTCGGAGGATGCAGGATACACACTACTAGATCACAAAAAAATGAAGACATCTTAGAAGAATTACACATGGAACCTTTAGAAAACAAAATTTCTGATTATACGTCAAGATGGATGCAACATATTCATCGAATGGAAGATCACAGGATACCCAAACAAATGTCAAGATATCAACCTGCAGAAAAAAGACCAGGACGTCCACTTAAAAGACTTCTGGATGGCGTTTCTCTTGAGGCCGAAACAGGTCAACAAATGACCTAAATTCGTGAATGTACTATGATGATGATGACGATGATGATGATTTTAGGAATATTCCACAATACAGTGTTTTTCCTTCAACCCAAAGTGATTTGTCGCAAGAGGTTCCAGTCTGAAGCATCTTCTTCCCTCAAATCTCTAGCTTCCATACTTCTCTTCACTCAAGGCCTGCCTCTTCCACTTCTTCCATTAGCTTTCCAATTTAGGATCTTCTTTCATTCTTATGAGGTGACCATACCATTTCAAACATTTTTCTTCTATTTTTCCTAATATGTTTTTTTAACTTGCATAATTTCCTTTATTGTGCTGCTTCTGACCTTAACCTTTCTTGAAATTCTTGTCGATCGCCTCCAAAAATCCATTTTACTTCTAATAATAATAATAATAATAATAATAATAATAATAATAATAATAATAATAATAATAATAATAATAATAATAATAATAATAATAATAATAATAATAATAATAATAATGATAATAATGATAATAATAATAATAATAATAATAATAATAACCATCATCATCATCACCATCTTTCACACAAGTTTAAGGCCCAAAGCCTCTTAGGTTTTCATTGAAGCATTCTCGGTCCATCTTTTTTTAGGAAGTCCTAAATATCACTTTCCTTGAGGACGGTATTTAAACATGACTTTTGGAAGTCTATTGTGATTCATTCGTTGCACACGAGTTTTACACTGTAACTGGTATTTATTTATAAATTATGATATTTGATGCTGAAGTCTGGCAAATTCCTGCCAGGGAAACGAAAATAATTTTAAGTACAGAAATGGATGTTTTAAGAAGATCAGCAGGAAAATCTAGAATGGAATGAATACGAAATAAAGAAATAAGGGACATTATGGGTGTAGAAGAGGAGCCGGAAACAACAAAAGTAAGTATTGTTGTTGTACTAAAAGCCCTTTTTATAGGTTTCATACTTAACAATTTTTCCCGTGCACCTTTCGTATATGAACTTTGCTGACATTCAGAAGTATAAAAAGTTATCATAGACCTACTGTACTTTTAAACCTATGCAAAGGTGATATGTTTATAAATGGGCCTTTGGAGTATTAAATTGGTTATTGCACTTTTTGTGCATTTAACTTACACAATACATATTCCATAGGCAAACAAAAGAGTAATTCTAGAAGAAACCTTAAGAATTCGTGCTATAGTACACTTGATACTCGTAGCATGGCAAGAGTCATATACATTCATGGGTGCCTATTCAAACCTCCCATATTTTAATTCATCATAATTAACAAGAATTATGAAATGAGGCCGGTATTAAACAAAACAGAAACTCAAAGAATTTACATTGCCACACACTGATTTTTGTGGACTTCTCTGAAATCCTGCTCTAACATTTTCAATATTTTCTTCTGAAACCACGTGTACGAGCACCTCCTGATTCTTTTTTAACGCTTCCAGTCGCCAGAAACTTCTCAAACCATTCCTTAATGACTTTCGTATCAGGTGCATCTTCTCCATATTCTCTCTGGTAATTTCTTAGCACTGTAATTATTGACTTCGTCGCTGCATACCAGAAAACAGTTTGTGCTCGATGCTGAGGAGTCGCCATTTTGTTTTATGTCATTATTGTGCAACATGCGACAGATGAATTAACTGCAACAGTGAAAACAAAAATTCTTTGAGTTCCTTCTTCTTCTTCTTCTTCTTCTTCTTCTTCCTTCCAAGTATTAGGCCAAGGTCTGTTACGATCCTATAGAAAATTTTCCCTTATGGGAAATTCTCGTATAAGACTTGAAAGCATAATAATAGTCCCTTCGATTGGTTGCTGGCCAAAGGAAGGCAAGACCAGTGATGGGGCTGCCATCTTATAGCCTCTGGTCAGGCTTTTCTGGAGAGAAGAAAAGAAAATAAAGGAAAGACGAAATGGAAAAAAAGGAAGGACTCCCTAGCCCTCGGATGCCCTAATAGCGTTGGGGTCGAAAAAACAAGAGTTAACCAAGAGAGGTTAGATAGTAAAGTTAAAAGAGTGCAAAACACAAGTAAGTGGAAAAAATGTTTTGCTCAGCTTGGGCACCTTGTAGTCGCCATCCACATATCGCCTAGATGAGGACCCCTTTCAATCTGTTATTTATTCTAATCTCTTTAGTGTAATTTCCATATATAGTCCAGTTCTGGAACGTAAGCCATCTTGGTGAATCCTATGTCAATGTGGCTGGAGGAAACATTGCTGAGTGGGGAGGAAGTAGTAGCCATGCAAAAAACATTTTCTTAATAATAATAATAATAATAATAATATATAATAATAATAATAATAATAACAATAATATAAACTGTTATAAAAAAACACTATTCTATAAAGAACACTCCAAATATATGAGAATATGTAAGTATTCACTAACACAGAACTAGTAGATAAAAAATTCAACGTGTAGTAAACTCTAATGTTTTCAAAACTGAGTGTAGTTGCTGGCAGTACCTGCAATTTGCCCTCCCCTCTTACCGCACATACAACATAAACTGCACAGTGAAAACAAAAATTCTTTGAGTTTCTCTTTCTTTTAATACCAACATCATTTCATAATTCCGCATACTTTGAGAGCTATGATTAATTAAAATGTGGGAGGTTTGAATGTGACACGGGGTACTTTTAAGCATGAAGTTGTAACTTGACAACTTTAATAAATAGATACTAAAGGGTGGACAAAATTATATTATAAACGATTTTGTGAAAGCATTTTAGTAGCAATGAACAAATATAATAAATGCACGCAACGTATAAACAATATTTAAAAAATGTTTAATGACAAACATAGTTAAGGATTTTTATTTATAGAATCACTTTTTTCCCCATTTTAAATTTAAAATTTAGTTCTGAATTCGCTCTTCATTACTATATATAAATATACGAATGAGGAATGATAGTTGGGCATGTAAACTCCTAGTAGGATAACCAGAAGGAAAGCGCTCAGTAGGTAGGCCAAGATTGGGTGAGAGAATAACAGTAACCTTTATAGACTTCTTAACCGTGAAAATTTGTATATACAGGTTTTCAGATGCGGCGAGTGTTTAGCCGTTATCTACTATGTCCCAAAATCATTAGGTGTAGGAGTTCACCTGAAACGAAAATCTAGCGATCGTAATTTTCGATGTTTCACAAAAATCTCGGAATATCACATTAATATAAACCGGGATATTTATTTATTATTTTTATTTATTTTTATTTAGAGCTCCACCACCACTCTCCGGGGTTACCTCGAACATAATGCACTTATCCCCGGTTCTGCTCTATGTACCTATCTTTAAAATATTTATTGAAGAAAAAGATACATAATAAATATACATTTCAGGTTTGTGAAAAGTGTAGATTTACATTAAAATAAAAAAATAAAGTGTGATTTGTTTGTTTGTGTACGTGTGTTACTGTATTTGTCCCTGAGATTGTGTTTGATGTTTCATAAAATAAAAAATAATTGTACATAATACATTAAATAAAGATAATTGTGTTTGATGATACAATATGTAAGAATTATGTGTGTTTATGTTTGTTTGTGTGGTGTGTATGTGTATGTGATATAAACCGGGATATGCATTTTCAAAAAATCAGCGAAATCCGAACTTTAGAAGTTGGGGCTTATCTGAAATTTGAATTAAAAAAAATTACTCTACCAACTGCCATGTTTGGTGCGTCGCAGTGTGTATCATATAATTAATTATCCCTCAATATTTAATTTATTTAGGCGTAGCAGCGCACGCCGGAAATTAGCTAGTTATATACAAAACTCATTGGCAATATCGGACCCGTAAGTTTATGGCCGCGTGAACATAAGCTCTCCACACATCCCTATTATGAGCTAATTTTTCCCAGCCATTCCCTGTATAAACTACTTCCCTCAAATCACGATTACTGTTATTCTCTCACCCATTCTTGTCCTACCTACAGGGAGCTGTTTCCCTTTTATTCTCACGAGTTTTTCATACCCCTATAGCATACTTCATTCGTATATATATATAGATTAACGAAGAGTGAATTCAGAACTAAATTTAATAATGGTCCTTGAAACAACATGAGTGATAGTATACGGAGGAAAATCGTCAATGAACTTTATTTTGTAATGAGAAATATCACAATTAGCTTCAAAAGCAGGTCGGATAGAGGTTAACAAAATAATAAAAATATAAACCAAATTATTAAAAAATTGTGGACACGTTATGTTTGAATGTTTGCTGAAATATTTATTATAATCTTTACATGTCTTGCATCTCGTTATTTTATTATGAAATTATTGATTGTATTAAAATACTAAGAACCAAAAAATCGAATTACGTAGCCATTATTAAGTGTGCTCTATATAACTTCATTAAAAGAGTGGGATATTCTCATACATTCGTAATTTACTTATTCTCATCTCTCGTAAGCCCATGTTTCCCTTAACAGAGATTTAGGCTCTCTCCCCCTACATGGAAGAATTTGAACCATATTAATTTAGTTACGCTTGTTTTCGTATAGATGTCATTTGAGTGGTCCGTGGTCAGCGCTCCGCCTCATACATATAGGAAACCAAGGTAGTACTAGGACGGGAAAATTCGGTAAATTTTGCTTAGAGGCCTTTTCATTCAGACTTAAGGATCTTTTACGAGCCTAAAAATCTTCAGACTCGGGACCCACGGCTTAAAGTCCCTCCCGGAGGACTTGCTCCTTGGATTTTTCCATCCTAAAAAAATCCATCGACCCCGGCCGGGTTTGAACCCGCGACCCTCGGGGCCAGAGTCAAGGAGCATAACCACTAGTCCACTGCGGCTGATATTTATTCTCATACAGAACGAAATTTTATCAAATTTTCTGCACCCATTTACAATTGAATAATTTCTTAGTATTTTAGGTCTGATATGTTGTTTTTATTTAACAGCTTAAGTAATTATCATAAGTAATGCCACGAATGATTTCCAATTTATCTAGAGGATTTGGAAATCAAGAATGACATTTGTTAGGGCTTTTTTAACGAATAAAATTAAGCTGTTTACTCACAAATCATTATTTAAATATATTTTTAATGTATACGGCGATGTTTGAAAACAAATGAGAATTGTTTGGTTATGTTTCATTTGTTCATCACTGCAACTTTATCGTACTATTTATTGCCTAATAGGATCGCTATATTGTAAGAACGCACTCTAGTGGAGAAAAAATTAAACAAATCAAACTGTATATTATAACCAACATTATATAGGTTATTAATTCAATTTTTCGGAAACCACTCAGTAAAATCAATACTTAAAAACACAATTATTGAACACACAATTATCAAATGTATAGGTCGATGGAATCTGTTCATTATTTGCTATATTCAGCGTATTTGTTAGAGAGTCAGTCACTTCAAAATAATGCTCTGACCTGTTCAGAATATTAAAAAGGTGGAGCTTTCTTTATTTTGATAATCAAAATTTGATAATTATCGAGGTGAAACACGACTTTGATTGGTTGTAAAACAAAATTCATTGGAACGTGATTGGTCATTGACTCCCATTTGGGGTATGTGTTAAATAGCCATCACAATTGAATGGATCGAAAGATTTTGCCAAGAGTTAAATATAATTTACTATTAACTTTTAGTGAGCAGTTCTTGTTTAGTTGGTCTTCCGGGATAGATGACGGTGGTCCAGTTTGGTTTAAACTGTACGTTTCACATACTACTTCAGTGGTCATCCTCTGGAGATTCTGAATGCCTTCTGCGAACTTCTCAATTGTCGGCTGCAGACAGAAAGGACGCATAATATCCTGAGGTTGCTTACCGCACTAGTAGATGAAACGTCGAGTTTAAACAAAATTGGGTCAAGGTCATTTAGCCCAGAAGACCAACTAAACAAAAATCAAGACACCGACCGTGAAATTCTACAATTTTACATATTTCAGTGCACACTTCCCCATAAAAGAGATTCTGCATTTCCCCCAATATTAAAATCATGCATAATTTGAAGTTTATACTTTTTTTCTAATGCCACTAGGTTGTCTTTTATGACATTTCTAGCTTTCTCGCCTGGCACTGGCGGAATTGTAATCCATTTCTTAGATTGGGGCAGCTGGAAGGCGGAGTTACATTACCTCGATGATATCCATCCATAGTAATTCTGCCCGAGGGCAGGTCTTTCAATGCAATCATAGCATTTTCATGCTATGTTTTGCAGCTTTACTAGGGTATTATAGGTGCGGTAGCTTCTTGTTGATTTCCACACCGTGAAGGATGATGATAATGATGGTGAAGGCCGGATGATTTTTGGGGACCTTTGGGCCCTAGACTTTCTAACATTTGTCTTACAGGTGAGGAAAAACCCCGAGAAAACCTCACCCAGGAGCCTGTCCTGACCGGGAATCGAACCCGGGCCCGCTGCGTGATAAGGTAGAACGCTACCTCGAGACCACAGCAGTGGACTCTCGATGATATGATGGGTGATAAATGATAACGAAGCACCAGGAGAGTTCTTAACATAAAACTTAAGCTAAATTCCAGACCATGGGCAACCACATGAATAATTCCCTTTAAAGAAAAATTGTCATGGTTTGACCGGATATCAAACCTGGGACCTCATGAACTGTAGTCAGAAACGCTGGCCACTAGCCCATGAGCCTGGTCTTATATTTAAAGACAGAATAGTCTGTATTTGCGCATTGTCAGCACGTTTATAATGCTTTTTATATTCTTAGTTGCAGGAGTTGGAAGTATATCGAATTTTTAATTAACGAGCCAAAGTTAATAAAAGTGTATCGTACACCACTGTACCGAGAGAAACGTCAATTAGCATAGAGAAATAAAAGACGGTATGGGATTGCATGTAGCTTTGTTAGAGTGGTAGACCCGACAGTGTTAGAACTTGTCTAACATGGAGATCCTGCATATAACTAGTCATTATAAATTGTAGGAGCGCATAGGTGGCCAGCATAAATAATACCGCATCGCTTTCTAGTCACTTTTTTCTACTTTTCATGTCCGTTGTCATTTCCTGACTATTTAAGTATGTCCAGATATGTACTCTGCATATATTTAATACACCTCCAAGTTATTGTTTTCATTTTTTTTTAATTTCATAAAATCAAAGTTTAACATTTTATTACACATAACTGATTTTATTTACTTCCCTGAAGACGTAGGCCCTCTCTTCTATTATCTAAATTATAATTATTATCTATTCCCACTCAAAATACACAATTCAGTATTTATAGTTGATTACCTGCCCAACACAAAAGATACAAAATTAAAATAAACTTTTAAAAATAAATTATTATTATTATTATCCTATACAGTAAAAATAATTATAATATTTATCATTTTATCTTCAATAAACACAAAAACAAATAATTATGTTAAACATTCTAATTAATTTAAAATATTTATATAATCAACTTTAATTAAATCAAATTATATTGAATAGCACAATAAGATGTTCATAAGTAATGTAAAAAATAGCTATAACGTATGAACTGATAAGATTATATAGACTATTTAACTCATGCCCCAAATGGGAGTCAATGCCCAATCACGCTACAATGTTTTTTGATTTACGACCAATCACAGTCGTGTTTCGCCTAGAATTTACCAACTAAAGTTTATCGTAATAAAGAAAGCACCTCCTTTTTAGCATTCTGATTAGGTCATAGCATTATTTTGCAGTGACTGACTCACTAAGAAATACGGCTACCAGATTGTATATATAGTGCATGAATGTCAACACGTACCGCATGCGGGAGTTAATATAAAAACATTTGTAGCAATTGATTATACCACCAAAAAAAGAAACCACTGCTTACACTTTCTTAAATGTATTTTTTTCCAGAAAAATATAATTGTCATAAGTAATGCCACGAGTGATTTCCAAATTATCGATAAATTCACGACTCACGAAGTGAGGAGTGAATTTATCTAGAGAATTTGGAAATCAAGAGTGGCATTTGTTAGGACTATTTAACGAATAAAATAAAGCTGTTTTACTCACAAATCATTATTTAACTACAGTTATTTAAAAATATTTTTATATTTAAAGTAAACGGTGATGTTTGAAAACTAATGAGAAACGATAGGTAGCCTACGCTTCTACTGCTTCTTTTGTTTATCACTGCAACCAGATCATACTATTTATTGCCAAAGGAACGCAATATTGTAAGAATGCTCTCTAGTGGAGAAAAAATGAAACACATCAATCTGTATATTAATTCATTTTTGATGTCGTATACATTTAAGAAAGTGCAAACAGTGGTTTCTTTTTTTGGTGGTATAATCAATTGCTACAAATGTTGACATGTAAGCACTATTATATACAATCTGGTAGCCGTATTTGTTATAGGCTCAGTCACTGCAAAATAACGGTCAGACCTGTTCAGAATATTAAAAAGGAGGAGCTTTGCTTAATATATGATAATCCTAACGTTGATAATTATTTCGTGAAACACGTCTCTGATTGGTTGTAATACAGAAATCATTGAAACGTGATTGGTCATTGACTCCCATTTGGGGCATGAGTTAAATAGTCATATTTACATCATAGGACATCAGAAATGAATTAATATACGTTTGATGTGTTTCATTTTTTCTCCACTAGAGTGCATTCTTACAATATTGCGTTCCTTTGGCAATGAATAATATGATCTGGTTGCAGTGACGAAGAAAAGAAGCAAATGAAGCGTACCAATCGTTTCTCATTCGTTTTCAAACATCGCCGTTTACATTAACTATATAAATATTTTAAAACACCGGTAACTATATTGAAATAATTATTTTTTAGTAAAGTGCTTAATTTTATTCGTTAAATAGTCCTAACAAATGCCACTCTTGATTTCCAAATTCTCTAGATAAATTCACTCCTCACTTCGTGAGTCGTGAATTGAAATCACTCGTGGCATTAGATATGATAAAACTAATTGCTACAAACTAGGAATCATTTTTACCTTATGTTGCATAAACCTCTACATGGGTTCCGTTGGCGACACGGGAAATGTCCAACCAGTATTCAAACTCGATTCACGTGTTATAAAATAACAGTGGTGTTACATTGTTAACAGGACCATAAATTCTTGTTAGCAAGTCTGCTGAATCATATACCGGGTCGCGTAGACTTGGTCTTTAACAAACCCCCACAGAAAAAAAAAAGTAGATGTGTTAGATCTGGTGATTTGGCAACCCAGTGTAATGTAGGCTATATTGATCCAGTTCCGATTCACCTTAAATGAATACTTTTAAAAGAGACGATCGTTTTGATGTGTGACGTGAAAATCAAGTACCATACATTGGACATTTGTTATCATGTAATTTACTGTTATGTTAGGTATTATGCGCATTTTTTCATTTAAGAGTCCTACCTTCACCTCCTGGGATACCTCGGACTTAATAAGATGTTAATTATATAATTTTTTACCTGGTAAGTCAGTCGTCCTCAACTAAGTTGAGTGGTAGACAAGGCCTTAAGGCCTTAACTCTGCCAGGTAAAATAAAGCTATTATTATTATTATTAAGTTATTAAACTTCTTCAAGTTATTCTAATATGGAGGCCTTTCGAAAACAATGTTTCATCTTCTGCGTTTTAACTGAAACTGATGGTTGATGGTGTTGTATAAATTGTATAATGGATTTATGTCTGCGATTGTCAACACTCTGCCAGGATACAAGCTGCTGAAATGAGATTCCTCAGATCAATAGCAGGATATCAAAGAACAGACAAAAAACATAACACAGAAATAAGACAACTAAAAATAGAATAATTAAACTCAACAATAGAGAAATACAGAACAAACTGGAAAGAACACTTGGCAAGGATGACTGAGAATAGAATACCAAAAGCAGCATACAACTATATACCACGAGGAAGAAGAAGCTTGGGAAGACCAAGGAAAAGATGGAAAGATCAGCAATTTGGAGCCGGAGCAGACTAGTAAATAAGCCTAAACCGTGAAGAAGAAGAAGTCTGCGATTATGTTCTCGTTGAGCAGGTCTTCATTCTGAATTAGCTTAATAACTCAGTTGAGGACGACTGACGTCCAGGTAAAAATATATAATTAACATTTTATTGCATAACCTCAAAGGTGCTGTAACATGAATTTCAAAACTCGGACTTAATGCCCATGTCCCCAGGTCTGTTCTTATGTCTTTTATTTATTCTCTGTTTGATACGTACATTTCTTGGTCCTTATTGTTGTTCGGCATAATGGATTAGAATACAAAACTTATATAGGCCCTACAATTATTTATGCTTAAAGGTATTAATGTACACGAGGCTTATGATATACCTCCACAAGAAGAAATAAAGAGGAGCCGGATATATGACGATGTTATGCCCATATTGAATTTGGTGGATGCCAGTTTAAACAACTTTTCTAAAACAAAATTGTTGTTACTTAATTTAAATTCGTGGACAAAATAATTAAATACCAATTATACAGTTCCTGACATTTCAAGGCTTGAACTGATTCAGAATTACTTCTTAGACCGTAAGTTACTACAGTAAAACCTGTCTTAGCCGGAACCTTTATAAGAAGGGAACCTGTAGAGATGGAAAAAATCTCCAGAACGGTACGATTTTATATGTAAAATCGTCCTGTATAAGTCAGAAACCTTCATAACGCGGAAACGGAATGGTTTTTAAAGTACCATTAGTTAATTTTTACCTCAGTAAGACGGAAAATTATTCTTAAGGACGTTCTAATTATACAGTATTAATGACCACACGTGAAAATTCTGCATATGACGCTTTCTGCATTATATCGTATTACTTCCTTGTGTTGACATTGTATTGCGGACATACCCTTGCTTACGTGTGACAGCGGGGAATCCCTGCTTTTCCTTGCCTGCTTAAGTTAACTGCGAGGGAGTTGGGAAACTCTTCAGTGTTCCTGTAGTTGAATTCCTTCTCGCTTTTGTGTAAAAAAAAAATGTTTTGTATTGCCGTGCAAACTGAGCTGTGTTACATACACTATTTTGTCTGTATTTCGGTCAATACGTTATATCTTTAAAGCATGCAAGTAAAACCCTTTATGCCGGTTCGCTCAGGGTAGAATATAAGTCAGGGATGTTTATATTATTTATGTAATTATTAATAAATTTAAACTTATTACTACAGTTTATTGAATAATTTTGCACTATTAATGTACAAAGAAATACAATTGTTTTATATCTCACTAATATTCGTAGTGGAGTTGATGAGTTTATTTAAGTCCACTTGTATTTAATATCACTTAAAATTAAGAGTTACTAATTATCTTGGATTTTAAAATATTTTAAGATTTAAAAATTTATTAAAGGTCGCTGACGGTTGCTGTAGGACTTCTTTCTTGTAGAACGTGTGAGTGTATGTGAGAAAGTTTTCACACGTGTCCTCGCCTTATAAGGGCGATGACTCCTCCCATAAAGTCATTTACCCCACTCCAAATTCACATATTATTCATTACACCTTAGAGGGGTAGGTACCATTCGTTCGGGGTTCCTATGTTGGTAATATACTCATGTGGAAGTTTGTGCGCCTTCCAGTTATTACTATTAATCGTATAATTATATTTTAGCACTTAGAGTCTATTAATTCTTGCTACACTTTACACTGCGTGAGAAAATTCAAGCTTATAATTTGGGAACCCTTTATAAGAAAGAAAACTGCCAAGACGGAAATGTATTTAAGGAATCGTCATGTTCCTTCATAGACAGGTCTTACTGTATTCTAAAATAGTTGTGTTTCGACTTCTCTATATGCGCCTTAAGTTTGTGCGCAACTTTTTGAATCACTCTGTATACAAAAGAAGCAAAATCTTATTAAATAGAAACAGGTATCCTGAGTCTGAAGTTTATATAAGACACACGCCTACAGAACAGAAAACAATATGACTTAATACGGATCTAATAAGCGTTGCAATCGAACTTAACGATACGTAGTTTGGAGAAAGAGAGAGAGAGAAGTGTGTTCAGTCAGCTGTGATTAACACAACCAGACGTAATAATATGCACAGAGGGTGTGGCGCGCAATTACCCAATCTATACAACTTTACCTATATTATCATCAATTATGTACCACAAAAACAAAACTCTACTCAAATAATTCGTAACTAATGGAAACAAGATCGTTGCGATAATTCAATGGCAGAAACACTTAAGTAGATTTAAGAATAAATTTATGGTTATTTACGTCACAAGGGTTAAATATGAGGTTTTATAAATGAGTTGAGATATTTACGACAAAAGCCTAAGTGAGGCCGATATTTCGAAACGAGTTAATGAAATATTTTCAATGCTTGTAACGTACACTGTCCACCGCAGTGGTCTCGGCGTAACGTCGTTGCCTTCTACAGAACGGATCCAGGTTCGATCAGGGGTAACTTGTATTGTAGCCTATTGTATTGTAAGCCTTTGTTTTCCCTTTACAGAGATTTAGGTGCTCTCCCCCTACAGGGAAGAATTTGAACCATACTAATTCAGTTACACTTGTTTTCTTATAGATGTCATTTTGAGGGGTCCGTGGTCAGCGTTCCGCCTCATACTGACATCTAGGAAACCAAGGTAGTACTAGGACGGGACAATTCGGTAAATTTTGCTTAGAGGCCTTTTCATTCAGGCTTAAGGATTTTTTAGGAGCCTGAAAATCTTCAGAATCGGGACCCACGGCTTAAAGTCCCTCCCGGAGGACTTGCTCCTTGGATTTTTCCGTGCTAAAAAATCCATCGACCACGGCCGGGTTTGAACCCGCGACCCTCGGGACCAGAGGCAAGGAGCATAACCACTAGTCCACCGCGGCCGATATCAAGGGTAACTTCCTTGGTGAAAATTTTTGGCGTTATTGCTTATCCATAAGACGAATGTTTGAGAATATAAAATATAATATATATAGGCTTGATCACAGATCATTCTGGATTCCAATTTTCGCAGAAGTAAACTTAATATTCAAAAGGCATGGCGGGCTATCATGCTCCTAGCAGAAGACACTGCTCATATCCAACGAATGCGATGACTATATCAATCTTAATATTTTTGAACACTTAATGAATCATTCCTCGGTTTCGGTGGCCTAGTGGTTGCGTTTCTTGCCTCTAATCCTCATAATCCCAGATTCATATGTGGCCTGGGTCGGTGGATTTTTAGGTTGGAAAAATTCGAGGGACAAGATCTCTGGGAGCGACTTTAAAGCCTTGGGTTCCGAGTCTGAAGGTTTTCAGGCTCGTAAAAGAACCTCAAGCCTAAATTTGTGTCTCTGAACAGAATTTAACTGGCCTTCCCCTTCCAAGTAATACCTTAGTTAACTACTGACCTAGTAGATGTCTCATTGAAGCGATGTTCTGATCAATACCACTCACTGACATCTGCAGGGAATTAAACCTACTAAATCAGTTTTCCAAAGAAATTCTTGCTAGGAAGGCACCCATTTATACACGAGGGACGTAGGCCTATGGGGGTGTATAAATAAATACATGCATACATACACACATACTTAAATGAATTATGCCCTCTTACTACTTAAATTGACGAAATTTCTTACAAACACACACACACACACACACACACACACACACACACACACACATATATATATATATATATATATATATATATATATATATATATATAATTTATCCATCCATAGTAATTCTGCCCGAGAGCAGGTCTTTCACTGCAATCATAGCATTGTCATGCTATGCTTTGCAGCTTTACTAGGGAATTGTAGGCGTGGTAGCTTTCCGTGGCTTTCCACACCACGGTGAAGGATGATGATGGTGATAAGGATGACGATGTTGATGGTCATATGATTTCGGGGACCGTTTAGGCCTTAAAGTTTTCCTGACATTTGTCTTACAGGCGAGGAAAAACCCCGATAAAAACCTCACCCAGAAAAACAAGGCAGCACGCTACCTCGAGACCACATCGGTGGACCATAGTCAAAACAAATATTTAAAAAATACATATTTTGCTTTCAAATATGTGGGATACATTTTGTGATTTCTACAATTTAAAAAAAAAAATATTATTAAAACTATCAAATAAATTAAATAAAGTATTCTCAGGCACATTTAATCAATTCGAGTGATAATATAATTCATAATTATGATAGTGGTTAAGGCATTGCGCTACAAGCCGGAAGGTTGAGGGTTCGAGTCCCGTGGGGGTCAGGATTTTTAAATCGACCCAAACCTTCTGGCGGAACTATGGTCCTGGGTCGACTAACGGAAATGAGTACCAGACGCTTGTTCTGGGGGTAAAGGCGGCCGTCACGCAGGGCTGACAACCCGGTTGACATGAAGTGCCGATTGTCTAAAAAAAGTGGGAGCCTTAACCTCCTACTACCCCAAGGGTCTCCTGAGGCCTGTAATGGGATCACTTTACTTAATTATCATAAGTAATGCCACGAGTGATTTCCAAATTATCTATAAATTCACGACTCACGAAGTGAGGAGTGAATTTATCTAGAGAATTTGGAAATCAAGAGTGCCATTTGCTAGGTCTATTTAACGAATAAAATTAAGCTGTTTACTCACAAATCATTATTTAACTATAGTAATTTTAAAATATTTATATAGGCCTATTTAATGTAAACGGCGATGTTTGAAAACATACGAGAAACGATTGGTAGGCTACGCTTCATCTCTTCTTTTGTTTATCACTGAAACCAGATAATACTATTTATTGCCAAAGGAACGCAATATTGTAAGAATGCTCTCTAGCGGGGAAAAAATGAAACACATCAAACTGTACATTAATTCATTTATGATGTCGTATGATGTAAATATGACAATTATATTTTTCCTGGATTATTACCTGGGAAAAAATACATTTAAGAAAGCGTAAACAGTGGTTTCTTTTTTTGGTGGTATAATAAATGGCTACAAATGTTTTTTATGTTAACTCCTCAAAGCGCTATGTGTTGACAATCTATGCACGATATATAAAATCTGGTAGCCGGTTTTTTGTTATAGGTCCAGTCCTGCAAAATAATGGTCAGACCCTTTTTCAGAATATTAAAAAGGAGGAGCGTTATTTAATATGGTAAACTTAACATTGATAAATGTTTCGTGAAACACGACTCTGATTGGTTGTAAAAGAGAAATCATCGAAACGTGATTGGTCATTGACTTCCATTTGGAGCATGATTTTACTAGTCGTTGTATTGTCCTTTCTATATTTTTCAAGTCACCAATTTGTTAGTCTAGACAATTTTCGTGTAAGCAGAATTTTCGTAAATTAACTTTCCCAAATTGGGATCTTCCATTTTTTTTTACTCTTCCTTGTTATCGAAGGTATTTTATACGTTATTGACAATTGTAATAATATAATTGGCTTGCCTTAAGCCTCTTTTCCATCCAACTGTGAAAGATACGGTAAATGAGATAAAATGTATCAATAGCAGCAGTAACAATAAACGACTTACAGAAACAAAGTACTGCTTAATCTACCATAGTTTATTATATAATACAATATTCAACGCTAGATTCGGTATAAAAGTTGGTGGCTTTACAATCGTAGATTTCTATAACGTCCATTAATTATGACATCGTGATACATGGAGCAAAGCTACTGGAGCATATTCTGTAAAATGAGGTAATATGACTCAAGTTTACCCTTTGGCACTTGTTACCTAAGACAAGGGAGGGCGTACACGACCATTGAAATCAAAGTAGAACTCTTTTTGATTTGTCATCACATAAAAAAATGTAAGATCACGAAAACTTTTTTACGAGTCTTTCAAATTTCAACACATACAGTGTAGTTTGGATTATACGATAAAAAGTGTGCTATTGCATGTCTGTGCCCGAATTCATGCGCATAATTTTCAATTGTTATGAGTCCTAGATAAACGTTTTTAATAGGCCTAGGAAATTCGTGGTCTGCGCTATCTAATTGCGAAGTTATGAAGTATTTTTTAAATTATCATAAGTAATGCCACGAGTGATTTCCAAATTATCTAGAGGATTTGAAAATCAAGAGTGGCATTTCTTAGGACTGTGTAAACTAAAATTAAGCTGTTTACTCACAAATCATTATTTCAGTATAGTTATTTTAAAATATTTATATAGTCAACCGCTGTGGTTTCGAGGTAGCGTGCTGCCTTGTTACGCAGCGGGCCCGGGTTTGATCCCCGGTCGGGACAGTTTTTCTGGGTGAGGTTTTTTAACGGGGTTTTTCCTCACCTGTAAGACAAATGTCAGGAAAACTTTAAGGCCCAAATGGTCCCCGAAATCATATGGCAATCATCATCATTCATATTCATTTTAGTTTAGGATTAGGGACTCACCTGGTGCACTATCATCATCATCATCACCCCATCATATCATCGGGGCAACGAAACCCCGCCTTCCAGGCGCTCCAACCTCAGAAGTGGGTTACAAGTACGCCATGCCAGGAGAGAAACCAGGAATGTCGAAAGACAACCTGGAGCACATTTGCAATATATATATATATATAATGTAAATGGCGATGTTTGAAAACAAATGAGAAATGTTTGGTTATATTTCATTTGTTCACCCACTGCAACTAGATCATATTTTTATTGCCAAATAGGATCGCAATATTGTAAGAATGGACCCTAGCGGAGAAAAAATGAAAAACATCAAACTGTACATTATAATCAACATTACAGGTTATTCGTTTATTTTTTAGTAAACAACTCAGTAAAATCACGGAATCTGTTCATTATTTGCTATATTCAATGTATTTGTTGGAGAAAATAATGCTCTGACCTGTTCAGAATATTAAAAAGGAGGTACTTTCTTTATCACAAAAGCAAGAGATGTTTAAGAGCGAGGAGAAACACGACTGTCATTGGTTGTGAAACAAAATTCATTCAAACGTGATTGGTCATTGACTAACATTTGGGGCATGTGTTAAATAGTCCTAATAAATAGCTTATAAGTATATTATTTTGCATTATTTTCCCTTGGGTGTGATGTGTTTTCGTTATTTTTATTTCAATAAATGCACATGTTTAGTATTCATTTAATGCTACAACCAACGGTTGTTGGAATATGCACGTGATCAAGTGGCAAACATTTTAATCAAAATATTTAATTTGTTAATTTGGTTTTAGGATTTAGACAAAGGTGTATAACAAAAACATATATTCCTACAGCCGTGCACTATTTGGAGTTTTTATGCAATTTCAGCCAGTATATGAAAATGTTACCCACCCATCATCATGAAGAATTTAGATAGCTTCGAAACCTAGCGATTTCAGATCGAGAAAGTCAGATCAGACGGCGACTTCTGGCTGGATGATGGCCCATCTCAGTGACTGACTTACAGTATGTGGATGCGAGTCGGATGATAATCAAACGGCCTTCTAAATCTATTGTGCCATAAATTTATACAAACATGAAAATAATTAATAAATTCAATAATTTTACATGAACACAGGTAGATATTAAACAAATAGATGCTTCAGAAATGAAAATGTTGAGAGCAATAGCAGGATACCAAAGGACCGATAAAAGAAAAACGAAGATATGAGAACAGAACTTAATATATTTAATCTCTGTGAAAGAATAACATATTATCAAAATGCTTTCCTTCAGCGCGTATTACGAATGAATGAACAGCGCATACCAAGAAGAATGTATAATTATTAACCAAAAGGGAGAATATTGTTGGGAAGACCATTGAAGAGATGGAACGACCAATTCGACCTATAATGAGATCGGAACAGGCCATTGGGCTTAATCCTAGTTGTTGATGATGATGATGATGAATAATTTAACTTAAAATATAAAGTGATAATATTTTTATCTTCTTCTTCACCTTCTTCATCGTGGAATTAGGCCATAGACCTGTTTCCATATGAAGAGACCGTATTCCTCCATTTAGTTAAGCGGCGCCCAATACTTCTCCTTCCTTTGGGTAGATAGTGAAGCAAAATTTGTGGGAGTCTATTGGGTGTCCTTCTTTCTATATGTTGGAGCCTGTTACATATTAAATTTTGAATTCTATGAATAACACTGTAGATGTTTAATTATATTCTTATTCTTTCTTCATTATATTTCTTATCTAACGATGTATAGCCTGCTACTAGACGTAAGAATTTCATTTCAGCTACTTTTATTTTCGTTTTATCTGGTGTATTTAGTGTCAAGTTTTCACAGGCATATGTTAACACATGTACTGCCACAGTTGTGTAGAATTTTAATATTTTTTTAAATTTTAATATAATAATTTATTATTATTATTAACTAACTAACTAACTCACTGGCACTATCGAAACCGTAGGTTCATGGCCGCACGAACATAAGCTCTCCATATATACCTATCCTGAGCCAATGTTTTCCAATCATCCCCTATATAATCTACTTCCCTCAAATCATAGTTAATGTTATTTATTATTATTATTATTATTATTATTATTATTATTATTATTATTATTATTATTATTATTATTATTATTATTATTATTAATATTATTATTATTAAAGAAAATCTGTCCGGCTTTGATTGATTTGGTCTTTTAGCATTTTGTTTTTTTTCTAATGTGTGGGGAGCTGGCCCACAGCATAAACCCCCAACCTGGAGGACCAGGAAAATTTCTGTCTGGGTTTTCCTCCCATAGACTTTGAAGATCCCTCTACACCGCAAGACAGCGTTTCTCTATTTCCCTTAGAGATATGGTTGCCTCTTCCGCCAGATCCGCCGTGATGAAGGACTCCTTCTGCGCCGACTCTGCCGTTGAGATCTTCACCGTAACCCTGGCTAGGGGCCCTTACAGAGTACTATCAGTCGGAGCCAACTGAACCCTGGTTTTTTTTAACGAGGTTGTTACTCCTCCCCCTCCTCCTTCTTCATCCGGGCTTGGGACCGGCCATGGCCGAAGCAACTATATGAATGGCATCCGAACAGAAAGAGGAAAAGAGGAAGACCAAGGTTAACATGGAATGAAAACATGCAATCTAGAGGGCTAAGCATCGAAGATGCCCAAGACCGTAGGCTTTGGAGGTTTGGCACGGGAAGACGGCAGCAGCTGTAAAAACCCGAAGATAGAGAGAGATTAAATAAAATTATAATATATTTAAACTAGGAGATTTAAGGCCTTAAGATCCACTCAACAGTGGAAAGTGAACAGATTTAAAAAGTTTTCGTTCTCAATAATATTAAAAAGTTGACTTCATATATTAGTCAACAAAGTCCAGGATAGGATAGAAGGATGTTACTAGTATGGTGTGAAAACATAAGACCAGAGGTAGTGCGTACAGTCCGCAAAACTGAAGATTTGAGAACTAAAGTCGAAATAAATTTAATACTTTTACTTCACAAAACACAATCATATTGTTTTTTAATCTGCCTAGTTTGACTACGTGTTACTCTCTTATTTACTTGCGGCATGTTAGTTGGTTCAAACGCCATCACGTACACGTCTGAACTAGGTATATCGTCGAAAGAAACTCATTGAGGTCTACTTGTGACGTACACTTAAATTCGTAAGGCGTAGTTCCAAAAGACGCCGAACCTATTCCGCCTTTATAGACTAGTAAGTATGCATATGAAGGGATTCAGGAAAAAAAACACACACACACACACAAACACAGGTAATCGTCGTCATCTGCATTCATGGATTAGGTCTGTTGACCCGTTCCGACTTCAGCCCATCTCTTTCTAGGTCTGCCCACATCTCGGGTGCCTTTAGGTTTGTATTTTATTTGTTTTGGATATCTATGTTCATTCATTCTGTCTATGTGTTGCTTCCATTTTTTCTATAAGTATCTATTTGATCAGTTATTGCAAATATTTCAAGTTCCTGTCTTATTTCTGTGTTCTTGATTCTGTCTTCCTTAGTGCACCCTTTAACAGATCTCAAAAAATTCATTTCTGCCGCCGTTATCCTACTTAGATCTTGTTTTTTATTTATCCAGGCTTCTGATCCATAGAGTAGTACCGGTACTGCACAAACAGGTAAGTCACAATTTCTTTGAAATCTACAAAACACGCTTTTAGTTGTACACCATCCATACTTCCTTACATGCAAGCCAAACTTTGGAAGTAAATAAACCAATAACTAAACAGTATATTTTACTCTTTCACACTTCTAATTGATGGTGCTTTTCATAGAAAATCTAATTACTCTCAAACTCCATTTCGACAAAAAGTAATTTACTTGACTCTTTTCCTGTATTCTTCATATCCAAATAACAACAAATAATTTGTTTTATTTACAAGATGTAGTAAAAAGTAAAAATAAATTACGGGATAGTCTATCTTATTTCGTAATGAGATAGAAATAAAACGATAGATAAGGACCATGAAAATGTAGAGCACAATGGCATAATCACAAAGATAAACATTTAATTTGTACAAGTAACATGAAAGTTAGTGCCACTGGCATTAAGTTAATTAAATTATGTTGTTGTATTTAATGTACGACACTGGATTTGGAATGAGTCATGGCACGCATGTGATATCCTGTCTCCAGTAGTTCACGCAACACACATTGCAAAACACAAATCGATTCACTTCTAGCCAGACTATTGCGCAATGGTAAACAAATGTCCACACCATCTAAATATAGAGTTCATAATGGAGTCATGTTAAACTGACACAACTAGAGCTTTGTAAATGTAAAGCAATATTTTGAAATTGTTGTTGTTGTGACAGAGGTTGCAGAATAATAAATATAGTTTTATTTGGAAGGGTCCTATTATGCATTGCAAGGATTCTTGTCTCCCAATTCCTTTAAAGAAAACTTTAAACTAAAAACATACACGTATAAAACTGTTATTCTTCCAGTTATATTATATTGATGCGAAGCATGGACTCTTACTTTAAGGGGGGAAAGGAGATTACGAGTATTTGAGAATAAATATCTTAAGAAAAAATTTTGAAGTAAAGAGAGCTGAATATAGAAGATTACATAACAGTAAGATACATGGTATTTATAGGAAGCCAGATATAATAAGAGTTAAGTCTGGTAGACTGTTATGGCAGTACATGGGGCACGAATGGAGATTGAAAGAGGTTCATGGAAGTTTCTTGCATGAAAACCAGAGCAAAAACGTCCAGATGGTAGACCAAGAATGTTGGAGTATAACAGCAACCAAGGTTTGAGGGAAATAAATTATAGACTGAATGATTGGAAAACATTAGTTCAGGGTAGGGATGCATGGAAAGCTTATGTCCACACGGCCACTGATCTACGGGTTGGATAGAGTCAGTGAGTTAGTTATTTCGAAGGATCACATCATAGCATAGTTGTATAAAAGAGACACTTCAAGTCGGAAGGTCGGAGGTTCGATTCCCGAAGAGATTAGAATTTATAAACTGGCCTAAATCTCCTGTAAACTAACACATTGATGGTCGACTCAATTCCTCAATGGAAGTAAAGGTGGCCGTCTCACAAGATGGCTTAAGGTTTCGTGCCGATTATTAAATAGCTAGGAGCCTTAACTCCCTACTACCCCCAAAATCCCCCCTTTTTTAAATTGTGACTTTAATTAACCAATTAAGCTGTGAGACTATACTGGTACCTCTTGTTTTCAATTTGGTTCAAGGGTTATCTCTAATTAAATTTAATATTTAACAAATGTTAGGTGATAATAACCAGAAAGCATTGTATTTATGAACTGGAAGCTGAAAACTTCTAGAGGAAGAAAGAAAAGAGTTTGCGCAACACCGTGCAGACTTATGGTTGAAGGTGACCCCTGAAACCAAGTCATACGAGAAGAGGTAAAGAAGTCATTTGTTGTCGTTAAAAATTCTATCAATTTTCGCCTGTATAATTTATAGGGTCTATGTGTCAACATTCAAGACATGGATTCCGTATATCCTAGTACCGAAGTGGTTACCATACTCGCTCTGGATAAGAGATTCGTGGGTTCAAAGACGATCGGATTCGACGAATTTTTAAGGGAGTAGATTCGTAAGTATGGATTTATTCGGAAAATAAGTGCATTCATGGGTCCCGTGTCATAGATACGGTATGTGATACAACCTCAAAGACGTAAAACGAGAATTTTAATCAAAATTTGATTCTTATATGAAAATTCAAAATGAAATAAACATAAAAATGATCGTTTACTTGAACACTATATCATAAAAATGTAAAGTAGAGTATTACAACAAATGTTGGCAATTTCGTATCAGAGCTATTTTGTGGTAAATATTTTTCATTATAGGATACAGTGGTGATTATTCTGTCACTTTAACTTCTTTTGTGAGTTCAGAAACAAGGAATACCATCTCTTACGCGTACATATAAGTGAACTTATATAATCATTAGTTCTTCAGGAAAATCTAGAATGGATGGTCTTTGGAATAAAGAAATAAGAGAAAATATGGGAGCCGGACATCATAGACATTAGAGAAAAGAAAAGATTACAGTGGTATGGCCATGTCAAAAAATGCCAGAGCAAAGATTGCCTAAAATTGTTATGGAATGGATCCCAATGGAAAAGAGGAAGAGAGGAAGACCGAAGAAAACTAGGATAGAAGGGGTACAAGCGGCTGTGAATATTAGAGGATTAGAGGAAGATCAATGGATGGACAGAGATGAATGGCGTTTGGTTTCCGGAAGATGGCGGCAGCTGCCATATACCGGATGATATATATATATAGGCCTATATTGAGGAACCAAAACATGTTTTGTTTTCAATCTGATTTCATCCACATACTTTTCTGTAGGGTCTTTGGAGTTTTTAACTACTGTAGAAAATAAGTCCATTTTATAAAGAAATAATTTCCCCAATGTCCTCAATGAATTCTCACCCATTAGTAAATGTTTAAAATATTTACTCTTTAGGTTCAATATGTAGCTAGGTCTCATACACTACAATGGGCAGGACATGTGACACGAATGCGGAAGAACGAGGGAAATGGAAGCTCATTGTAAGAAAACCAGATGGAAAGCTCCCGAAATGAGGTGGCAGAATAACATTAACTATCATTTGAGGAAGTATATTATACAAGCGATGATTGGAAAACATTAGCCCAGGTTAGGGACGTATAGAGAGTTTATGTCCGCGCAGCCATAAACTTACGGGTTCGATAGTGCCAGTGAGTTAGTTAACTTGTTAGACTCAATATGGCACTCAATACGGAATATATTAATTATTGCTGTGCAATTTTATATTCAATATCAAGTTTGAGTGCTGCGCCCCAAAAGGCGCCAAAGAGTGAAAAGAATGACGGGCGGTAAATAATTTTATGCATTGTATTTATCCAGAAACAATGAACGACAGATAAAACTACTTTTCACACTTGAGAATTGAAGGTTAAATTATAATTTACCTTCGATTTTGCAGTTGTCCGGGTACGTTGAAAAAAATATTCTTATTGACTTCTTATAAGCAATCATTAAATACAGCGACGAAGGACATTAAAATAAAATGCAGTAACATTTAAATAATTGCATCTGATGACAATTACAAAATATATTGCTCGGAAACGTAATAAAGGAATATGTAAATTTCAAGTAAGTACGGTACAGTATGTATGAGGCACTGCATCTGCGTGATTATTTAACTCATGTCCCAAATGGGAGTCAATGACCAATCACATTTCAATGATTTTTTTAATTTACAACCAATCGCAGTCGTGTTTCGCCTAGAATTTACCAACTAAAGTTTATCATAATAAAGAAAGCACATCCTTTTTAACATTCTGAATAGGCCATAGCATTATTTTGCAGTGACTGACTCTCCAAGAAATACGGCTACACGATTCTATATATAGCGCATAGATGTCAACACATAGCTCATCCGGGAGTTAATATAAAACATTTGTAGCAATTGATTATACCACCAAAAAAATAAACCACTGTTTGCACTTTCTTAAATGTATTTTTTCCCAGGTAATAACATTCCAGAAAAATATAATTGTCATATTTACATCATAGGACATCACAAATGAATTAATATACAGTTTGATGTGTTTCATTTTTTTCTCCACTAGAGTGCATTCTTACAATATTGCGTTCCTTTGGCAATACATAATATGATCTGGTTGCAGTGATGAACAAAATAAGCAAATGAAGCGTACCAATCGTTTCTCATTTGTTTTCAAACATCGCCGTTTACATTAAATATATAAATATTTTAAAATAAATATATTTGAATAATGATTTGTGAGTAAATAGGTTAATTTTATTCGTTAAATAGTCCTAACAAATGCCACTCTTGATTTCCAAATTCTCTAGATAATTTGGAAATCACTCGTGATATTACTTATGATAAGTACATGTAGAGAAGATTTTAATAGTAATTGAGGAACTTAGCTGGAAAACAAACCTGAGTTAAAATATATGTTAAAAAAAATTGAGAAATAAAAGGAGAGAGATTTCGTGTTAATAAAATGTTGTTAATTTAAAATATTAGCATCTCTTACAATACTTTATTCTTACATTAAATTTTAATGTTTAAATCTTAATATATAAAAATTTCGTGTCACGTTGTTTGTCCGCGATGGAATCCTAAACTACTGAACCGATTTTAATAAAATTTTGCACACTGTGTGCAGTTTGATCCAACTTGAGACTTAGGGTAGTTTATAACTAAATTTATAGTCGCATTATTTTTTATTGCAAATTATTTGTTTATTATTGAACAAAGAGTTATCTGTGAGTTCCATATGATTCTAACAGATGGCGGTGTAATTATCTGTGAGTTCCATACGATTCTAACAGATGGCGGTGTAAGGTAATTTTGTAAGGTAATTGGTTTATTATTTAAAAAAGGGAGATCCAGATGTTTGTGCTTTCTGTTGCAACCTCGAATTTCATTGAATTACAAATATTGATTATTTCATAATTTAAGTGTGTTCAGTGTTTATTTTATTTTCAATATTATTAATTTCGTGTGTAAGTATTAGTTTTAAGTAATCTGGCTGAAAGACAGCAACTTAATTTAAATTTTTAACGTATACCTTAGCCACAGAAACGCGTGGCCGGGACTTCTAGTTATTTATATAACAAATTGAGGTATTGGCACAAATAATGGTTCAAGAGACCAAGTTGAAGCAGTTTTTCCATCAATCAGTATTATATTTCCTCTTAAATCTACTATTGAAGAGACGGGCAATAATAGTTTCAATATAAGCAGTTTATTTCTCTTCTGATTCATTTTTTGTCATTACAGTGTAATATATTATTTCTTTCTCTCTATTCTAGTTTAACCTCCAATACGTTTTACCAGAACCAGCCATAAGTAAATCACACAAGAACCAAAGGAATAGTCAAAAAAATATTCATAGATTATTTTGAAATATATTAAAAATCGTAACTACTTACCAGAAGAATGAAAGATAATAAAATTAGAGCTACTCTTACTTCAAATAAAATTGTTTGAGCTACAGCACGCAAACTCAAAATCGAATGATAGGGAATTAGTATATTCAGCGGTTCCCAACCTTTATCGACTCGCGAACCCTTTCCACAAAGATCTGAGCTGGGTGAACCACTGACCTTTTAAATATACATACAGTAGATATTCATAAAATTTAATTCCAAGCAAAAGGTTTATTAACCTTAAATTCACTTAACCCTTAACAGTTAAAACCTAAAGTTACTCTAGTTACGTTTAAAAGTTACACAACGTGTAGGCCTATTTGTAGCAAAATCAAATGCATTCCTAACGTTGTTACGTAACTGTAAATAAGGCATCCACTGTAAATATTAATTTATTGTGGAAATAATGTGATAAATTCCCGATGCTGCACATATTCAACAAGGGGCATTTTAGGGTCATTTAATTTTTTAAATAATAATAATAATAATAATAATAATAATAAATAATAATAATAATTATATTCATCTTCTCATTATATTATTATTATTATTATTATTATTATTATTTTATTTATTATTATATTATTATCTTACTTTAGATAGGAAAGGAGATTACGAGTATTTGAGAATAAAGTTCTTATGAAAATTTTTGACCCAAAAAGAGATGAACAGACAAGAGAATGGAGAAGACTATACATAAAAATAAACTACATGGTCTTTATAGGAAGCCAGATATAATGAGAAGAGTTAAGTCTCGTAGACTGCGATGGGCAGGACATGTAACACGAATGGGCAATGAAATACGTGCATGGAAGCTTCTTGTAGGAACCAGAGGGAAAACGCCCAGTTGGTAGACCAAGAATGAGGTGGGAGAATAACTAACTATGAATTGAGGGAAGTAGATTATACAGGGGATGGTTGGAAAACATGTATGGAGAGCTTATGTCCGCGCGGCAATTAACCTCCGGGTTCGATAGTGCCAGTGAGTTATTATTATTATTATTATTATTATTATTATTACAATGCTGCAGAAATGAAGGAAACAATAATAGACCTAATCTCGAAACCCGCCATTACGGAAAAGTTTTGGCGAACCTCCTGGGGGTTCGCGAACCACAGGTCGGGAAACGATGGTCTAATGAATCAAAACTCATATTTTGCTTTAATTTATTAATCAAATAATTGTGCCTGAAACAGTTTGATCAAAACTATCAATTCCGGCAATGTTTGACAGGTATAAGTAATTTACGTATATTAATGAGCGTAGAATAGCTCTGGCTTTGAAGTTAGGCGGCAATACGAAAATGCAAATGAAATGCTTTAATAAAGACATAACTATTTCACGCCTTTAACCTTAGCTGTCACACCCTTAAGTACTCATTGAGAACGTTATTTAACGAACCACTCTACGCCCCTTTCTCTTTCTCAATACTGCAATTACGCATATATTTTATAAAGCGGATTTTCACATTATTTTTTATGATGTGAGAATTACAGGCAAGTTAAGAACATCTTTTGGAACACGACTAGGGCTTGAGGTCTTGTTCTACAGTGGGCGTCCATGTGAAATCAAGGAGGTTGAGACATGAAATGTCAACTTGCAAAATTACAGCCTTATCTTAAGGTAGATTGGAGTAAATGACTGTTGATACTTTTTCTATTGATTTATTCCAATAGAAGAAATTAAACACATACTTCATTTTTCTCTTGACTTTTTTTCTCTCTTCATTATTGTATTGTCTGCTTTGCTTACTAGTTTTCATATCTGCGAAAGTATTCGCTATGTTAGAACTGAATTTCCTACACTTGGAAATTTGGGCTATTCTTTACAACATGTCACGCGACTTTTTTAATTCCTTCATAAACTTCTGTCAGATTTTATTCTTAGGGTTCCATTTTTCAAATTATTTTATTTACTATGAATATTACATTTTTTCTGACGATTATTTCAATATTTTTATATGATATTTAACTATATAAATGTGGCAGCCATATTAATTTTAGTGACCATTAGAAGTACAAACAAAGTCGTGATCCAGTCCAGCCAATATAGAATATGTATTAATTAACTGTACACATATATCATACTCTTCAGAATTTCAGAACTGCTAATTTATTTTTGGGCATTGCGTTCTTTCACAGGTTAGAGTGCTTAAAATTACGTTAGAGTTATATTTTAGGTTGGGTTAAACTAGCTTTCAGGTCCGTTAAATATCGTGTATATGTTGGCGGCATCCCGTGATTCCACAGGACCGTACCGCTTCGCATTTGTTGGCGCATGCGCATAATATATAATTGGACTTCGAAACACTGTTCGCTTCACATGTTGTACTTTGATACGTCTCAGTATTATATTTTAATGTGCCACACTAATTGAGATATGACACCGTCGAATCTTCTTTCCTTTCGAAGTTTATATAATTACTAGCTAATGCACGGCATTTGCTGCTACGTGTAAATAAATGATAATTTGGCGTGCTTTTATGTTTAGTTGAATAATTAAGAGGAAAAAAATTATAAATTTATATTTTTTAGATACCCCGTGCTGATTACCGGCGTTGCCGGGAATCTACTTATCCCGATCTTCTTGACATAAATGAGCTGAAAGACAAGTAATAATGTACTTCTTATGATTAGTTGAATAAGTAAAATGAAAAATAATTATACATTTATATCGTAATCATTTTAAGATTCCCGTACTGATTACCCGGTGTTGCTCGGGAATCTACTTATCTCGATCTTCTTAACACAAATGAGCTAAAGACAAATTCGTTATTAAGGGTTATCTTAAAAGAATACCCGCCATGTGCTGCTATGCTGGCACAGGAATGTACTAGTACTTGTCTCGATCTTTTTGGCATCAATGAAAGACAAAAATGGTTATGATGAGTTAGCCGTAAGAGATAAACATATGATGTCGCGGACGTTTTTGTAGAGATTTTTGAGATATTCAATTCTGTGTACATTAATTTTGTATATTTGTTATGATTTAGGCAGCGTAAGCCATTTAAGCGTCCAAAGAGCAACTTTTTTTTCATGTTTTCCACTACAAAGGGCGATTTCTAAGGATGTAGGAGTTGAGTATCACAACTCTCTTATAGCCTATGTTTCATCCGGGAATCTCCTGAACATTTTGCAAAAAGCCCCATCACAATCGGATCAACGGTATGGCCGCGCATAAAATACGAACAAACAAACAAACCAAGAAACAAACCAACATTCATGTCTATATATTAGATTGATTGAATATTGAACTAAACAACCTAATTCGAGGTATTTTTTCTGTCGAATTATTTTTATTCATTTAATGCAAGATATAAATACCATTGGCCTTATAATGACGAAACTACAGAAACAAAAAGAAAACACACAGAAGAAAAGAACATATATAACACAATGTCGGGGGTATTTATCCACTCATTTTTCTCTTGCTTTCTAATACTTGTTGACTAAGCTGTCACTTCTCATAGCAGGGCAGAGAGACAGATGTTGAACGTCCATAATGAGTCCGAGGTTGCATAAGGGACAGTGGTGACGAGATGCCAAAGCAGTGTAGGTGTTTTGGCCAGGCAATCATGGCCAGTAGGCATTCGAAATTTTGCTACTGCATCTTTCTTGACCAGTCTGACATGTTATGGCGTCTTTCCAGGGCGACTTATTTTTATGTTCTTATTATTTATAATCTCTTGTCCTTTTTAATTAATTAATTTTCTTATAAATGGCTATACTTTGTTACGGTTAATGTAATTTAGGCCTAATATTTTAATCAATAACATAATAAATTCACAAATTATGTAAGAAGGTTGGGTACAAGAGAAAATCTTAGAGTCTTCAATTCTTCAGGTAAAATAAATTATCTTCTTCTTCTTCTTCACTTCGTGGTTTAGGCATTAGTTGCCTGTTCCGTCTACACTAATAGATCTAAGACCATCTCTTCCGAGGACGTCCGACATCTCTTCTTCCTCTCGGAAAATAATGTAAGATTTTATTTGGTATCTTCTTTCTTCCATTCTTTCTACATGTTCTTTCCACGGAATCTTGTTGTTAAATATATTTTCTTTTATGGAGTAAGATCTGCAGTGCTACACGGATATCCTCGTTTCTTATCTGGTCCATTCTATTGCATCCTTTTACTCTTCTTAAAAATTTCATCTCGGCTGCTTGGATTTTACTTTCTTGTTTGGTAGTGATAATCCAATATTCACTCCCATATAAAAGGACAGGGACTGCCATTGTTTTATAAAATTGTAATTTTGTTTGTTTATGGGCTTTATTATTCAATGGTCTATTCATTGTACCACAAATAGCTTGAAACTGATGAGTTTTATGTTCAATAAATTGTTATTATTATTATTATTATTATTATTATTATTATTATTATTATTATTATTATATAGCTTGAAACTGATGCGTTTTATGTTCAATAAATTGTTGTTATTATTATTATTATTATTATTATTATTATTATTATTATTAAAATGTAGTAGAAGTTAACGAAATATCAGGTAATAAATAAATTCTATCTTGAAAAAGTTCAGATTGATGTCCTAAATCCAAAATTAAAAATGAAGTGATCTTTTTTCTCAAAATGTATAAAAATAAAATACATTTAATCAACTAAAAGTACAAATTAGCAATAATAACAAAGTAAGAAGGATAAAAACTACAAAGTTGATAAATCGGAAAATGCTCAATCTAAATTGAGGTGTAGAAAATATTGTAAATATTTCTAGTCAAGAACTAAATTGAATTACGGATAATTTTAATATCAAATGACTATTTTGAAAGTTAAAGAGTTCTGGTGTTATTTTTTCTCTTCATAAGTCTGTATTTGCTTTTCAATCAATACACGTTTTGAATGTTTCTTTGTTATTCTTAATGAGAAGGTTTATGATTTCTAAATATACTCTACTTTAAATACTGAAAAAAATATATAAATATAATAAATTTATATTTGATTGGAATCTATGTTGACTCAGAATACAAGTTAACAGACCCGCACTTATTTTATGAATCTAGTTTCACCACATTGACAGATTGAAGTACCGAATTTCATCTATCTGTGCTTGCCTCAAGGAAAAAATGAACCTTGGAAAATGTGAAAGAAAATGGTGGGACCAGAAACGTTTAACTATTGTTGGACTTTGAGATGATTTAATAATCCAAGTATCATAAATTGCAAATATTATTAATCCTTGTGCGTTAATTTCAGAAGTAGAATAATCTATATTTTTACTGTCTTTATTAAATGTACTAATTCATAAAGTTAATGTTTAATTCATTTAATTTTATAAACATTTTCATAGCAAAATCAGAGATAGACACATTAATAAAAAAATAATTACACTGGTCAACATGGTTTTTGTCTCATGAGTACCCCAATAGTTGTACTTAATGCAGTTTTTTATCGTGTTTTCAAATATGTATTCGGGATTTCTCCATCACCCACAGTTTTTTTATTTCAATTTCAATGAATGGATTTAAATAATTATTTTTTAATAAACGATTTTTCGTCCATTTGTCCATGGTAAAATAGAACAAAATGAGCTAACTCAGGAGATTTCAGCTATATCAAGGCAAATGGAATCCTAATATGCTGGCCGATTATTGTTGGACCATCAAGAGGGATTCTCCATAGGCGAAATATAGAAGACAATCGGCATTGCTTACTTTCTAGGTGAGTCCGAATGTTCGAATATTGTGTAGTTACGAATGTAGAAAATATTAAAGTGTTTGAAATTATAAATTCCTGGCTTGGACGGCTAGAACTTACAACTATGTACTGTCGTGTTGCAATCTCCAGTTTTATATAAGGATTTCTCTCAAGAAAATACTGTTAAAATGGCAACCCAGTTCCCTATACCAAACACACAGTTATTTCGTTGGGTTGAATCTGAGTGTAATCGCGGAAAACTACAAATAAATATATTTTACGAAGGAGAGGGACCTATAAAGTGACAATTTTATAATTTTTCATTGTAATTTTAATTTTGTGACTAATACCTGAACGGAGTTTCATCATGAATTTTAATAATGTTGAGAATGGAGCGTTTGTTTCTACACTTGAATAATCTCTTGGTTAAATTTGTTTGTGCTACTTACTCCGATTTACCCTAAGAAAATAATAACTAGTAATCAGTGTATTGTTACGGGTGATTCTGTAGTGAGATGTGGAAGAGATAAAGTGAAAGGATTATTGTAGTTCCTGTTTCCTTGTTCCGCCCAAGAGTTCGGAGTCAGTGCCAACAGCATTGGGAGCGTAATTCATCAAGTGTTCGATATGCGACTGGATTGTGTCGCTAATCGACACGTATCAGATTACACCGGGGCCAAATTCTTGTCACTTGCAACATGTCTCAGCCAAGGAGTGTTGATTGTGTCGTGATCTTATGCAATGCCAGGTGTCATTCCTGCATAATTATAGTGGTCTAACCAATAAACGTATGCATAAAGTTGACAAATCCATTCAGCAGGACTGGTAATTACAATGCTTGCTTCTAGTTCTAAGGTTCGCGGATTAAAATTTGGGCAATAAGATGGATTTTTAAGATGTAATCAATCTCCTCGCCGACCGCGGTGGACTAGTGGTTATGCTCCTCGCCTCTGGTTCTGAAGATCGTAGGTTCAAACCCGGCTGAATTCGATGGTACTGTGCATCAACTATACGTAGACTTCAAACAGAGGTACGATTCAATTAAGAGAGAGAAGTTATATCCTGCTGGAGTTTGGAATTCCTAAAAATATAGACTTCTTACAATTTTAATTATCTGGGATACAATGTATCATATAGAAAAAGTGAAGACATTGAAAACAAAATAAATACATTTAAATATATGTGTGGCACCATAAAATGAAGTCTCAATTTTAAAATTTTATAAAACAATGGCGGTTCCAACACTACTATATGGATCGGAACATTGGATCTTAAGCAAAAACCAGGAACGAAGAATAGAATCATCAGAAATGAGGCTTCTGAGGAGTGTAGCTGGCTATACAATAATGGATCAAAGGCGAAGTGAGGATATACGAAGAGAACTGAATATATTCAAACTATTAGATATAATTACATAATATTAGATGAATGGATGGACCACATCAATAGAATGGATAACAATAGAATTCCGAAACAGATTCTTCATTACAAACCACTAGGGCGAAGAAATGTTGGAAGACCCAGTAAAAGATGAATAGACCAATTCTAACATGAGATCGGAACAGACCAGCAGGTCTAATCCTTGATGCTGCTGCTGATGATGATGATGATAGACTTCTTACAATGTGTCTAAATGACATAAATAGTAGGGTGTGTATAACCAAACAGTTTTCAGAATTTTTTTGAAATTGTCAATAGGTTGAAGCAAGGAGATACATTTTCTCCTCTAGTATTCAATTTTGCACTAGAGGAAGCCATCAAATCTTTAGAGGAGAAAGAAGTCCTACAACTCAATGTTATTAATAAGGTGTTAGTTTATGCTGATGATGTATTATTAAGCAATTACGAGTGGATACTAATGGCATACACGCACACTCTATTGAGTAACATTGATAAAATGGGACTGGAAATGAACATTAATAAACCAAAATATATGTATACACTTAAAAATAGCCTATAATGGAAATAGACAGTTAATGAAATATGAGATACATTTTGAAGAAGTGTCTGAATTCAAATACCTAGGAACAGTAATTGCCAATAGTAATGACATGCACAAAGAAATTAAACGTAGGCTCAAATTTGTAAATGCATGCTAAATTATGCATTATAGAGACTCTTTTCGTTCCAACTTCTCTCAAAAAACGTTAAACTAAAACAAATATATATATATATATATATATATATATATAACTGTTATTCTCCCAGGGATTGGCATGCTACGAGTTAATGGTAAATCCAGAAAATTGGATAAACCTGGGTAAATTTCTGGACAAAACGAGGAAAATAAGAACAACACTCATTCATGAATAATTACGTTATCGAAATGCAATACCATTAATTCTCAATAATTCTACATAACTTAATTAATGTATAATGTTATTGTATTATTATGTAATTGTAATATTATTGTGTTTTCTTTATGTAGGCCTAATTGTAATATTATTGTTTTCTTTTTGTTTTTCCTTTATACTATTACCAAATATTACTTTATTATAACGGACTGTCAACAGCACGTACGGCTTACTGCCCGTGCGACCCATATCTGTAAATAACATTCTAAATATCTTACTTCTAGTTGAATGCAGGCTTTCACGGCCGGTAATCATAATGTTGAGTGATTCCGGGTTATGTGGCCGTGTGTCCATAGTTGGTGTTGATACCAGACGTTTCGCCCTCAACTGCGGAGGGCATCTTCAGTGGCGAGTGCTTCTAGGCGTGTTTCCTGGTCGGAAGATCTACTTACAATCTAAGTAGATCTTCCGACCAGGAAACACGCCTAGAAGCACTCGCCACTGAAGATGCCCTCCGCAGTATTCTAAGTAGATCTTCCGACCAGGAAACACGTGGTCCATAGTTGGTGTTGATACCAGACGTTTCGCCCTCAACTGCGGAGGGCATCTTCAGTGGCGAGTGCTTCTAGCGTGTTTCCTGGTCGGAAGATCTACTTAGAATCTACTTAGAATCTAAGTAGATCTTCCGACCAGGAAACACGCCTAGAAGCACTCGCCACTAAAGATGCCCTCCGCAGTTGAGGGCGAAACATCTGGTATCAACACCAACTATGGACCACGGCCACATAACCCGGAATCACTCAACATTATCTTACTTCTAGTTTAATAAAGCCCTATTACTACTACTTTAAGGGAGGAGAAAGTATGACGAGTAATTGAGAATACTGTTCTTAGGCACATTTTGGACCAAAGAGAGATGAACAAATATGCCAATGGAGAAAACTGCGTAACTGTGAGCTACGTGATTTTTATAGGAAACCCGATATTATAAGAGCGGTTAAAACTCGTAGACTACGATGGGTAGAACATGTAACACGAATGAGGAATGATAGAGGGCATGGAAACACCTTGTAGGACACCAGAGGGTAAGTGCCCAGTAGGCAGGGCAGGAATGAGGTGTGAGAATAACTTTATGCATAATTTGAGTGAAGTAGATTATACAAGGAATGATTGAAAAACATTAGCTCAGAATAGGCTACAGGTTGATACTACCTACTATAATTGTTGGGGAACTCGACATACTGACCACAGTCCACATTGACTAGATGATAGTCCACATTTTTGTGTGGTTAACACATTTTGATGTGAAGCCAGCAGCAAGCTGTTAGGCCAAGGGCTTCAATGCCTGGTCCACCATGCAGATTTTCAGTATGAATGTATGAGTGAATTGTGTTCGTACTCTCTCGGAAGTGGCCCTGGAATTGAGGTGAGCTATCATTGATGGAGCTCCTTCATATTCTTGTGTGGCCAAAAAGTATCTGAGTATTCAGAGATTGAAGTCCTTTCCGGACAGGTCGTGTCCCTAGAAGGCCCGAGGGACGTGAGGTACCTATATAAAAGTTCCAACAAAAGGAAGAAATTAAATTAAAGAAAAGAAATAAAAAAAATTGTCTAAAAACAACGTTTTCTAGAATATCGTGGTGACGAACTTCATCATCATAATCATCGTCGTCACCCCAAGGATTAGGCAATTGCACGTTCCGACTTCATAATACATCTACCAACGTTTTTTAGGTCCTCTTCCATCGGCACTTCCATTTGCTTGATAATTTCTTGCTAACAATGGATACTGTATCTCTTCTTACTCATTATATTCATGTGATCAATCCACTTTTGTTTATAATTCGTGACTAGTCCACCACTGTGGTGTCGAGGGTAGCGTGCTGTTTTGTTACGCAGAGGGGCCGGGTTCGATCCCCGGTCGGGACAAGTTTCCTAGGTGGTGGTTTTTTTCGGGGTTTTTCCTCACCTGTAAGACAAATGTCAGGAAACTTTAAGGTCCAAACGGTCCCCGAACATCATCTGGCCATCATTATCATCCTTAACATATTCATTAAGTTTAAGATTAAGGCCTCTCCTGGCGCATCATTATCATAAGTAATGCCAGGAGTGATTTCCAAATTATCGATAAATTCACGACTCACGAAGTGAGTCAAGATTGGCATTTGTTAGAACTATTTAACGAAACAAATTAAGCTGTTTACTCATAAATCATTATTTAACTATAGTTATTTTAAAATATTTATATATTTAATGTAAACGGCGATGTTTGAAAACAAATGAGAAACGATTGGTACGCTTCATTTGCTTCTTTTTTATCACTGTAACCAAATCATATTATTTATTGTCAAAGGATCGCAATATTGTAAGAATGCACCCTAGTGGAGAAATGTATAACCAACATTATAGGTATTAATTAATTTCTGATGTCCTATGATGTAAATATGTCAATTATATTTTTCTGCAACGTCATTTCCTAGAACATAATTCGTTTAAGAAAGTGCAAACAGTGGTTTCTTTCTTTTGTGGTATAATCAATTGCTACAAATGTTTTTATATTATCTCCCGCATGCGATATCTGCTGACATTCATGCACTATATATACAATATGGTAGCCGTATTTCTTAGAGAGTCAGTCACTGCAAAATAATGCTACGACCTATTCAGAATGTCAAGAAGTACTTTCTTTATTATGATAAACTTTAGTTGATAAATTTTAGGCGAAACACGACTGTGATTGGTTGTAAATAAAAAATCATTGAAATGTGATTCGTCATTGACTCCCATTTGGGACATGAGTTAAATAGTCATCATAATCACCTATCATATGTCATCGGGACAGCCTAACACCCTCCTTACAGGCGCCCCAACCTCAGAAGTGACTTACAATAACGCCATGCTAGGAGAGAATACCAGAATTCCAAAATGACAATGTGGTGGTATTGAACAAAAAAATGTGATTTTATCCAATAGAGGCTGCACTTTTAAATTCTTCTCATATCCTCATTTCCAATTCTATCAAATTTTGCACATCCTTTAACTTGTCTGAGGAACCTCATCTCCGCCGTCTGTATTCTATCTTTCAGCATCTTTGTCAGAACCCAAGTCTCACATCCATACAATATTGTGGGAATTGCCCTAACTTTATACATATTTATGTTTGTTTATTTGTTTTTTTATTTGTGATGAACTTTCTGCCAATTTTTATTCCCACTCTATGTAACAGGCCTCCAGTTCTTGATTTTATTCGCTAAAACAAGTTTGCAACCTTTCTATAATAGTAATCTATTTACGTATTCTGTAATAGACGCTGGTGGGCTCGAATGAAGCAGGTGTGGGGTCACGTGTTCACAACAATTAAACGCGTGGAGTATGAACAGGGAAGCTGCAAACATGGTTCTTTCGCGTCTGTATGTGGGAATTGGCGGGTAAAATACTCCAGATTGAAGGGGAAAACAACTAGGCGCATCTGCTGAGTTTGTATACACAGTACCTACACAAGACTGGTCGCACGCTGCTCTGGACCAAACCAATGTTGCCTAATTAAACCTCCTGTTATTCAAAGGGAGCAAGTATCAACATTTTTTAACAATCGTTCTATTTTCACCTTTCATTAAATTACCTATCAGCCTGGAAACAAAACGAATATCCTTAACTGTTATTTTATTTTACACGCTTGAATATCCATCATTATATAGCAAACTATTATTATTATTATTATTATTATTATTATTATTATTATTATTATTATTATTATTATTATTATTATTATTATTATTATTATTATTATTATTATTCATCCGGTATCATGGCAGCTGCCGCCGTCTTCCGGAAACCAAACGCCATTCCTCTCTATCCATCCATTGATCTTCCTCCATTCCTCTGATATTCATAGCTGCTTGTACCCCTTCTATCCAAGTTTTCTTCGGTCTTCCTCTCTTCCTCCTTTCCATTGGGGTCTATTCCATAACAATTTTTGGCAATCTTTGCTCTGGCATTCGTTTGACATGACCATTACCACTGCAATCTTTTCTTTTCTATGATGTCTATGATGTACACCCATAATTTCCCTTATTTCTTTATTTCGTATTCTATCCATTCTAGATTTTCCAGCTGATCTTCTTAAAACATCCATTTCTGTACTTAAAATTCTGTTCATTTCCCTGGTAGGAATTTGCCAGACTTCAGCACCATATGTTAAAATGCTCTGAATTATGGTTTGATATACTTGTAATTTTCTATTTTTTGTAATATTTTTGCTCCACCAAACAGAGTTTAAAGCAATTGTTTGGTTTTTTAGCATTTTTTTCTTTTTATGATGAATGAGGAGCTGGCCCGATGCATCACCCCCAACCTGGGGGACGGGTAATTTTGTTCAAGGTTTTATTCCTCTAGTCTATGATAGTCCAGTATCTTACTGCAAGACAGCAGCGCTATTTTTGGTCCACCCTGGGTATTTTATTTTCCCAGTACCCGCCATATCTGGTGAGCATTCCCCTATCCGCCACTTGGGGAGGCGTCCGATGAGAAACTGGCAACTCCACACGGAATTATTATTATTATTATTATTATTATTATTATTATTATTATTATGTTATTATTATTATATTATACTATTTCTATATGTAGTGTGTTAACCATCGTATAAATACATTATATAATGGACATGGACAGCTAATGACAACATAAGTCTGGTTCTCATTTCCATTAGATGATGAGCCGACCCCAGGGTCATGGTGCCGCCAGAAGGTTTGGGCCAGTTTAAAAATTCTGAATCCACCGGGATCAGAACTCTCTATCTTCCAACTTGTAACGTACTGCCTTATCAACTACGCTGCGGCGTGACCCCATACAACTAAAATATATTACAAATATTATAAATGATCACATGTCAGTACAAGAATATCTTTACAAAATTAATGAACAGAACGTGGTTTAAAGAAATTGCTCAACAAAGTACTCTCCATCCACCTCTTTTATATAAACATCGTCCCACCATTTACTCTAATGAATTGTACTGGAGAATCGCAGAAACATTGTTCTATTTGATAAACTTTTTATAGTGATCATCATCATCATCATCATCATTTGCAGGCATGGATTAGGCCATTGGCCTGTTCCGCTTAAGGGTAGAAATTGATCCCTCCATCTCTTCTTAGATCTTGCTGGATCTCTTCGCCCTGTGGGTCAGCAGTTCAATAGCTGCAGATATTGTCTATTGTTTGGCATACTAAGAAGGTGTTTATGCCAATTATTTTGATATTTTTGAATGGTTTCAGTTATTGCTGGTGTGTTGAGAACTTTGCGGATATCTTCATTACGTATGTGGTCATAAAGCGTATAACCCGCTAAAGGTATAACTTCATTTCTGCAGCTACTATCCTATTTAATTTACCTGTAGTAATAGTCCAGGTTTCAGAACCATAAAGTAGATATATAGTGATATTAACACAAACTCATTCGAACACTTTTTTTTATAGATATTTCAACATATAATTCATAATTAGAGAAAGCTTTACATTGAGGATATCCATAAATTTAAATCATCCTAATATTGTAAAAGTCATTAAGTCTAGGAGATTGAGATGGGGTATGACATGTACTTAAATGGGTGAGAGTCGAAATGCTTTCAAAATTTTCATTGGGTAACCTTGCGGGAAATAGAGTGTGATTATAAAGTCCCAGTACATTTTGTGGATAACGTAGCGCAAATAAAACAAAAATTATAAGGTAGTTTCTAGTATCAAGTTAGTGTTCAACATAACCTCCATCAATCTCAAAGCATGTTTCCCAACGACGCGCCGTCGCCCGGAAAACATGCACCAACATATCCTCTGTAATCATTTCACTCGCTTGGCGTATGCGTTCTTTCAGCACTTGCAGATTAGGAAACTTGGTTCTGTACACATATTACTTGATGAACCCCCAAACAAAAAAGTCCAGGGGTGCGAAGTCTGGCGAACGAGGTGTCCAGATACGAGGAGATGCCCTTCCAATCCACCTTTTGGGAAACCTGTCATTGAGATACCCGCGTATAGCCAGAGCAAAGTGTGATGGTGCTCCATCTTGTTGCAACACCACTGTATCAATGATACCATCTTGCTGTAACTGTGACTGTAAGAAAAGTTGCAACATATCAAGATACACGTCTCCCGTGAGGGTTTCCTTTGGAATCTGTCTCTAACTTCTTCGTACGACTGGCCTCTTAAACGCGCAGCAACAACTCTATACGCTCTTCAGTGGTGAACATATTTGTATCTTTCGAATGGCTGTAACAGAAATACGATATGTAAGCGATTTCTTTAAAATGTACTGGGACTTTATAATCACCACTGTACTATTAGGAAGTCTAAACCATAGTTGGGGAGATGGTATTAGAATGGATTTCAGTAAACGGATAACAATGTGAACTGAATTTAGTTGGCTTAGTATATCCGGAATTTAAGCTGTGTGTTTCACAAGGCATATATGTTACTTACATTTAAAAAGTATTAAAAATAAACATAAATGTTACAATCTCAATACTGTCGAAGATTAAGCATAATTTGTACTCTTTGAATTATGCCCGTCAGATTTAGTTTGTCGTAGACCTAACTATTTACCCACAAGTTATAGCATCCAAAGGATCTTCTACGCACATGCAAAAATATGTATAGGAAACAGAATAATAGATCAAGTATACAATTTTAATTACCCGATTGCAACCTCCACATGGACAAAATTAAACATCTTGGACTTATTTGCCTAGGCTGGATTAAAGGATATGCTGGAACTATAGGAAATGAACGTGCAGATTTTCTTGCCAAATCAACTGCTAATTCAAATATGGATTACTTTTACTCTTTCTGTCCTCTATCATATATTAAAGAAGTATTAAAAAATGATCTCTTACAAAATTGGAATGCTGAGTGGTTAAACAGTATTAATAGTACTTTGACAAGAACATTATTTTTCCCAACTGTTTTTGATTGATTAAAGTGCAAATACGTAGAACCAAATTTTGTATGGACACAATTTAGGAATGGACACGGTAAATTTGGACATTATATTGAACAATGAAAAATAGGTACAGATACCTGTATTTGCAAGAACTCCAGCTAGACTATCTCACATCTGTTATTTGAGTGTCCCGCGTTTGATTCCAAAAGACATGAATTTATTAAAAAATTAGGTTATTGCCATAATAGATTTCAACTGCCTTTGTCAAATATTTTATGTAAGAAGTGGTGTTGCTGTGGAATGCTGTGTGACTTATCTATCACATTTTTAAGATACTTTGAATTAGTTTTTTTTTTTTTTGGTTTCTTAATTAATTAATTTATTTGTTCATATTACGTTATTATGTAACGTTAGCAATTAAGGATACTCTAAATTACTGTAAATAATTAATTGTATTGTGACTAAAACCCTAACATACCGGATGGTGAAAATAGGGTTCGCATTATTGGAGATTCAATAAAATAAAATAAAAAAATACCTGGAATATGATGTACGTAACATAGATAAACAAAGGGATGTCAAAAATAAATTGAATATATCCTTATACATGTGTGGAGCAATTATAAATTGTTGTAAATAGATGAAAAAAAGAAACAAAGTTAACATTTTATATTGTTATGACTGTTTCTATATTGTTTTATGGTTCCGAAAATTGGACTTTGTCAAAAAATCAACAAAAGATTAGAATCTGCAGAAATTAGTTTCGCTGGATATAGGTATATTACAAGATAAAAAATAACAAATATATTAGAAATGAGCTTAACATATACAGTTTAATACATATATATATATATATATATATATATATATATATATATATATAATCATAGAATACGAACAAAATTGGTTCGGCCATACTCAAAGGACGGTTCAAGAACATATTACAATAAAATTATTCGCATATTAGCCACAGGGTATAGATGTGTGGGAAGGCAAAGAGCACGATGGAGAGATCAATTTTCTGCATAGTATCCACTTCTTCACCATAACTGAAACGACAAGATTACTGCAAAAAACCTAATGTACAACCAACTGAACGAAAAAAATTCCTATATTTATAGAGGTCTACCGCTTGTAGTCACGAGGTAGCGTGCTGCCTTGTCACGCATCGGGCCCGGGTTCGATCCCCGGTCGGGACAATTTTTCTGGGTGAGGTTTTTATCGGGGTTTTTCCTCACTTGTAAGACAAATGTCAGGAAAACTTTGAGACCCAAACGGTCCCCGAAATCATATGACCATCATCCTTATCATTATCATCTGTGTGGAAAGCAACGAAGCTACCACACCTACAATTCCCTAGTAAAGCTGCAAGCATAGCATGAAAATGCTACGATTGCAGTGAAAACCTGCCCTCGGGCAGAATTACTATGGATGGATGGATATTTATAGAGAAGATTGTTTTAACCTGTACCTCGATTACCAGTAATTAAGACACTTCAAGAAATATCCCAATTTTACCCTCGATGAAAATAGCGACCTGGACTCTCACACAAACATACTCTGAACCCTGATAGCTGCAACCGAAACGGGTCTAATTCCATGTATGTCTTCATCTATTGATAACAATTTTTAACATCTAGTATTATGTATTTCTGTTCACTAGAAATTTACATGGATATCTTATTGCGATAAAGTAGAAAGTAAGAACGATATTGTGTGCGACTTGCCGTTTGCTGGAAGTCCTCTAGGCACTGCAAAAACATTCTTATAATTACCATGTCACAAGACAAAGACACTTAAATATGTTGGTAATAAAAACACTGTACTCATCTGCTATAATAATAGGGTGTGCTGCATCGCAAAAGATTTCATCTCCAGATCTTAGTAATACTGGTGCTATGTTTATCGTTTTAACTTCACCAGCATCTCAGATGTCAAGATAGTCTTTATTTTTTAAAGAGATTAGGCGCTTTATTAAATTATTGTTATGATACTATCTATAGAAAGTTGTATGTTAAAGTGCATTGCTAAGATAGAAGGTAAGTTATATTTTAATTCTAGACATTCAATACACCAAATAATAAAGAATCAGGAAAGCCAAAAATAATTTTCCCATTCTCATCTAGATTTCGAAAGTACATTTTTCTTGACCTGTATCAGTAATGTATTTTTTATGTTTATTAAAACAATATAGAAGGTTTAATACCCATATTTTTTAATTAATTGGTTTATTGACATATGTTTGTTGCGCCAAATTAAATATTTCATATATCCTGATATTTAAGTGACTATTTAACTCATGCCCCAAATGGGAGTCAATGACCAATCACGTTTCAATGATTTCTGTTTTACAACCAATCAGAGTCGTGTTTCACCAAATATTTATCAGGGTTATAATTACCATATTAAAGAAAGCTCCTCCTTCACAATATTGCGTTCATTTGGCAATAAATAGTATGATCTGGTTGCAGTGATAAACAAAAGAAGCGGTAGAAGCGTACCTATCGTTTCTCATTTGTTTTCAAACATCGCCGTTTACATTAAATATATAAATATTTTAAAATAACTATATTTAAATAATGATTTGTGAGTAAACAGCTTAATTTTATTCGTTAAATAGTCGTAACAAATGCCACTCTTGATTTCCAAATTCTCTAGATAAATTCACTCCTCACTTCGTGAGTCGTGAATTTATCGACAATTTGGAAATCACTCGTGGCATTACTTATGATAAAGCAGCACAAATATCAGAATACATTAAAGATTTAATTTGGCGCAACAAACATATGTCAATAGAAAGCAAAACCCGCATATACAAAACGTTAGTTCGACCAGTTATCGTATATGGGGCAGAAACTAGGGCTGATACAAGAAAAACTAAACAAATAATAAACACATGTGAAATGAAAATCTTAATAACTACTCAGGGGAAAACATTATTTGATGAAATAAACAACACAAAAATTAGGGACAAATGTCATATTCAAGACATAACCAAAATTATTATAGATAGACGAAAATATTGGAAAGGCCATATAGAAAGAATAGAAGAAAACCGACTCGCAAAAAAAGCTAAAGAAGATAGACCAATGGACGGGAGAAGAACAAGAGGAAGACCAGGCAAGAGATGGATAGACAGTGAATGCACATCCAATACGTCTTCCTCCGAGGAAATAAACAGGATGAAAATTCTACAAATTATGTTTAAGAAGAAGAAAAAGAAGAAGAAGGTTTATATGTTATGTTAATACTATTGGTTCTTCTTCTTCTTCTTCTTCTTCTTCACTTCACGGTCTAGGCAAAATGCCTGTTCCGCCTCACAGTTGTACTGTGTCTTTTTTTCTATATTTTTTTAATTTCATCATTTAATGAATATATATTTAACTCTGTTCTTATATCTTCATTCTTTCACCGATCCATTCTTGTGCAGCCTTTTGTTCTTCTAATGAAATTCATTTCTACGCTTTGTATTCTACTTTGTAATTTTTTGGTCATTACCCAAGTTTAACCTCCATAAAGTAATGCAGGAACTGTCAATGTTTTATAAAACTTCAATCTAATATCTCTTCTTGTTATGTTCTAATAATATTGGTTTGAAATAATAATTATTTACATATAGATATTTGTTTTGAATATTTGTCAATTGTGTGACAGAAAAGGAACGATTGAATGTATCAAATTTACTTTCTAGTTTATGATGAAGATTTCGGTTTATTTATATGATGGGAAGGTTTTTATCGGGATTTTTCCTCACCTGTAAGACAAATGTCAGGAAAACTTTAGGGCCCAAACGGTCCCCGAAATCATATGATCATCATCCTTATCATTATCATCATCACCATCATCATCATCATCCTTCACCGGTGTGGAAAGTAACGGGAAGCTACCACACCTACAATTCCCTAGTAAAGCTGCAAGCATTGCATGATTACAGTGAAGGACCTGCCTTCGGGCAGAATTACTATGGATGGATATGATGGGAAACATAATATTTTACTCAGTAAAATCAAGGAATCTGTTCATTATCTGCTATATTAAATGTATTTGTTGGAGAAAAATAATGCTCTGAGCTGTTCAGAATATTAAAAAGGGGGAGCTTTCTTTATCACAAAAGCAGGAGCTAGTAAAGAGAAATAGATAAAGAGTGAGGTGAAATACGACTGTCATTGGTTGTAAAACAAAATCAATTGAAACGTGATTGGTCAATGACTACCATTTCGGGCATGAGTTAAATAGTCCACAAAATGTACTGGCACATTATCAGCAACGAAATGAAGAACTATCACACGTTATGGTAATTAATTTAACGCTAGCATATATTGCAATTACTGTATAAATAGTTTAGTAGTGTTTAATAGTCTCTCTAAGAAGTAGGCAGCGTTGGATTAGCTGTTATGCTCCTAGCCTCGGGTCCCGAGGATCGCTGGTGCAAACGCGACCGGGGTCGATGGATTTTTTTTAGGATGGAAAAATCCAAGGGAAAGTCCTTCGGGAGGGACTTTAAACCGTGAGTCCCGAGTTAAACCGTGGGCGATGTGTGCACGTCTTAGAGCCTAAATAAAATTAATAGGCTTTATAATATTACTATTAAATCTTCAGACTCGTAACTAACTATAACTAAGTCACTGACACTATCGAACCCGTGTTCATGGCCGCGCGGACATAAGCTCTCCACATATGCCTATCCTGAGCCAATGTTTTCCAATCATCCCCTGTATAATCTACTTCCCTTAAATCATAGTTAATGTTATTCTCCAACCTCATTCTTGGTCTGCCAACTGATTTATATAAAGTCCTAACATTCCATGTTCCTAGGAACATGTCCCTATGTTTGAGCCTTTGACAAGGGTTCTCTGAAGTAGTCCCCGCCCGGAGAACCGAATGGGGACTATTTGACCTCTGGAAAATTTTACCACAGTTGAACCCATGTCAGCATTTCTTGACGGTTGTATTTTTTACGGTGGAAGATCGTCACTCTTTCAACCAAGGTACTTTTTTCGTCTGACTTATCACCTTCGATCAGTCCGGCATGGGTAACCCTATCAGCAGCAATGCTACAGCCGGCATAGCTCTCGAGATCATTTATGTCTTGTAAGCCCATGTTTCCCTTTACAGAGATTTAGGCGCTCTCCCACTACAGGGGGAATTTGAACCATACTAATTTAGTTACACTTGTTTTCGTATAGATGTCATTTGAGTGGTCCGTGGTCAGCGTTCCGCCTCATACTGACATCTAGGAAACCAAGGTAGTACTAGGACGGAAAAATTCGGTAAATTTTGCTTAGAGGCCTTTCATTCAAGCTTAAGGATCTTTTACGAGCCTGAAAATCTTCACAGACTCGGGACCCACGGCTTAAAGTCCCTCCCGGAGAGGACTTGCTCCTTGGATTTTTCCATCCTAAAAAATCCATCGACCCCGGCCAGGTTTGAACCGCGACCCTCGGGAGCAGAGGCAAGGAGCATAACCACTAGTCCACCGCGGCCGATGAGATCATTTATCAGGCCCGTAAAATATCCTTAAACTTGAATAAAAAGGCCTCTAAGTAAAATGTATCGACCTCATCATCCTAGTATTACATTAGTTGCCTGCTAGATGTCTCATTTTGTTGGTATCTTGACCGCATACCATTCATGACATATATGAGCAAATAAGGGTAACTAAATTAACTTGGTCTTGTAACTCCTAACAAAGGAGAGGCTACGGTTCAACATTGGGCAACGCCAGTGCAAAGAAAGCTGGAAGAAATTGTTCATCATCTGTGTCATCTGTTGTATTTTGCCAGAATACAACAATGCAGATTGAATCTTATGAGTCAATTGTGTGACTATTTTGAGCATGACGTAATTCTGTTTATTCCGTGAGCGTGAGAAAATGTGATACAATGATCTTGGTAGTTCCAATAAAATATATAAACTGAGTTATCTTATTTTACAGTTATAAGTTAAAGATGAATCTGTCCTTCGGATGATAGGTTATTAAGGCCCACACTCTTTCTAAACATGGTGTACCGTTTTAGATGTTAACAGTGTTGTCAGCCTTGTAAATCGATTAGAATATCTTAGTCATAGAATGTGTCTAAATCCTAAATTATATTAAGACATTGAATTATACTAATTCATATGTTTAGATCCCTTATGTTTTAACTAAAAACATTACAAATATACCAGTTATAATTTCCTATAGTTTCGTTTTGAATTCGTCCGGCGCTGTGGCGTAGTCGGTTGAGTCCTTACCTCCTATTTCGGGGACGACGGGTTTGATTTCTCGCGGGGTAGGATGTTTTAAATATCCATCATGGGTCTGGGTGCAAGTTTTCGGTATTATTATTATTGTTATTATTATTATTATTATTATTATTATTGTTATTCTTCTTCTTCTTCTTATTATTATTATATTATTATTATTATTATTATTATTATTATTATTATTATTATTATTATTATTATTATTATTATTATTATTATTATTATTATTTCTATTAAGGATTTTCTCTACATCACAGTAGTATCCTTCAGCCCAAATGTATTTCGCTCCGCCACAAATTTCTATCCTCAACATCTTTTACCGTGAGGTCTCTGCTGATCATGTTTATTCTCACTTCATCCATCCACTGTTCCCTGGGTTTCCCTCTGCTCCTCCTACTTCAGCATTCCAATCAAGCATCCTTCTTGGAATTGTATTATTATTATTATTATTATTATTATTATTATTATTATTATTATTATTATTATTATTATTGTTATTGTTGCAAGAGAACTGGAGGACATGGATTGGATGGAGACAGACGAGTGGAGAAGAAAAATAAAACTTTAGGCACAGAAAGATGTGAAAACATTAAAATTCTGTACATAAATAAATAAATGTTATTGTTATTATTATTATTATTTTATTCACTACATGCTCCATTACAAGGAGTACTAGGCCTACGTTTAAGGCGAAAATTATACGAATTATTGCAGTAGGATGGTATTCGGAAACTATTCGGGTCCTAAGATTTCTCAACATTTGTCATATAGGCGAGGGAAAACCCCCAAAAACTTCACCCAGGAAACTGTTCCGAGCGGGATCGAATCGGGCCCATTGCTTACGAGGCAACGTTTCCCTGAAACTAAAGCAGTGGCTTGTGCTTATGGAATAAAAAAGCGTAAATAAGGTAGATAGTGCAAAAAAAAGAAGGAGAAAAGTAAGAAAAAAAAAGTTTAGTACACGAAACTCTGCCGTGAACTTGTCTGGGTTAGTTTTTCATATGTTACAAGCTGTAACTCAATCGTACTTCCTTTTCTGTAGCGAAGACTTTATCGGAGCTGTATAATACTTTTTTTTTCGACGCCGTAGCGTGATCGGTATAGTCTCTACCTTTCACTACGCAGCCATCCGGGTTGAATTCCCGGCTTGATAAGGAATTTTAAATATCTTGTTGGATCTGAGCTTGTACCGTTCTTGTGTAAGAAAAGTGAAATGGTAAAAAAGTAAACAAAAGGGGGAAAAGCGGTAAAAAACAACTTTTTTTTCATCGTTTGTAAACATATTACGTAACGTCCACAGTTCCGTCGGTCATTGAACTAGATGTTGCGCAGACATCGTACCAAGAACTACACCGGGCGCATTTCAAATGCGGTTGCATGTTCCTCACGACCTTACATGACACCAGAAATCTAACTATTTTCCCGTAAATAACACACAAGTGTGTCTCATTTGACTTTACTCCTTTCCGAAAAGGCCTCAGTCCATGTTTGATATAATACATTTCCTGTTTGGAACAGGCATTTGAGGGCCAAATTACTATTTCAATACTTATAAAAATTCACATTGAACGACCATTAAGGTTGATGTATGTAGTTAAAATGGCTATTTAACTCATGCCACAAATGCTAGTCAATGACCAATCACGTTTCAATGAATGTTGTTTTACAACCAATGACAGTCGTGTTTCACCTCGCTCTTTATCGATTTCTCTTTATCAGCTCCTGCTTTTGTGATAAAGAAAGCTCCTCCTTTTTAATGTTCTGGACACGTCAAAGCATTATTTTTCTCCAACAAATACATTGAATATAGCAAATAATGAAAAGATTCCTTGATTTTACTGAGTTGTTTACTAAAAAAAAATAAATGAATAACCCGTAATTTGATTATGATATATATTGTTTGATGTGTTTCATTATTTCTCTACTTGGGTGCACTCTTACAATATTGCGATGTTATTTGGCAATAAATAATATGATCAAGCAGCAGTGAATGAACATAACCTCACATTTCTGATTTGTTTTCAAACATCGCCGTTTACATTAAATATATAAATATTTTAAAATAACTATAGTTAAACAATGATTTGTGAGTAAACAGCTTAATTTTATTCGTTAAATAGTCTTAACGCTAATTTATATTTCCCTTATTTAAATGGGTCAGATTGTAATGGAAACAAAACCATGTGTAACTGTAAATTATTACTGTATGTCGTATAATTGAACAAAAATTAAACTAATTCCTACTTTTCAAATGTTTTATGTAACTAAATATATTACAGGATACATGCCAATTTTTGGAAAGGGCTGGTCATGCAGCTAGAATGGATGTCCCTAGAAATGCTTTTAAATAATTGATTTGGTATTTACTTACTTACTCACTGGCACTATCGAACCCGTAGGTTCATGGCCGCGCGGACACAATATCTCCATACATCCCTATCCTGAACTAATGCTTTCCAATCATTCCCTGTATAATCTACTTCCCTCAAATCATAGTTAATGTTATTCTCCCACCTCATTCTTGGTCTACCAACTGGGCGTTTTCCCTCTGGCTTTCCTACAAGAAGCTTCCATGCTAGTCTTTCATTCCCCATACGTGCATCATGTCCTGCCCATTGCAATCTACGAGACTTAACTGTTCCTATAAAGACCATGTAGTTCATTGCTATGTAGTCTTCTCCATTCACCTGTCTGTTCATCTCTCTTTGGTCCAAACATTTTCCTAAGTACTTTATTCTCAAATACTTGTAACCTCCTTTCCTCCCTTAAAGTAAGATTCCATGTTTCGCACCCATATAATATAACTGGTAGAATAATAGTTTTATATATTTTGAGTTTAACGTTTTTTAAAGGAGTTGGGACATCAAGAGTCTCTGCAATGCACAATAGCACGCATTTCCAGAATTGAGCCTATGTTTAATTTCTTTTTGCATCTCATTCCTATTTGTGAATATTGTTCCTAGGTATTTGAAATCAATGACGTTTATTTATTCAATAAAACTTTTGTAGCTATATTTAATAAATAGATGCCTTTAATTTTCTTATTGTGGAAAGACATGAAATGCCTAGGTGTAGGAGCAGGCAGAGGATGATATTCGTAAGGATGTTATGGAACTGGACATCAGAGATATGAATTGGATTCAGATCGCTGAAGATATAACATTTTATTATAGATAAGCATATAGAACGCGTTATGGTTCTAGACCCCATGGAGGAAAAAACATTCTCATGGAATTTCAGTCAGTATGAAAATGTTACCCATCCAAATCGTGAGGAATTTGGCTACTATCAAGAAGTAGAAGCTTCAATCTGAGAAAACCTTCTACTAAGGGTGGAGGTTCGACATTCTGATCATATGTCACTCCATATACTGTCTAGAAGATCGTCAATTTCTGTAATTGACACATAGGAGTACAGTAGCCGGCTAGTATTACACATCCAAGTTAACTGTGCACGGGTTGAGGGGGAGAGTTTTAGCGCTAGTGTCGCCGAACTTTTGAATCTGTGGAAGGGATGTAGGAGAAGACTGTACATCCGATAACGTACTGAAATGGATCAGTTTTAAGTGTGGGTGGAGAATCCCCAAACACGTGTGAAAGATCTTAATATGGTTGTCATATTAGTCATTTAAGCACTGAACACTCAAGCGGTCGGATTATTTAAAATTACAGTATTTGTCGTCTCTCCGTTACCAGCTTCACAATAAGTCACAAGTGGCAACATGTAATGAGAAGTGATAGCCCATTCCTACACGTAACCCCAATAGTAACAGGGTTGTCAAAGTAGTCATTTTGTCAATGACCGCGTAGAAAGACGGACCATTAAAGTCCATACTATTTGTCAGCTCTCTACCTGCCAGGCAAAGAACATATACAGAGGACAGGAAGTGGCAACATAATAAGGGAGAGAAAGAGAAAGACAGCATGTTAGTTAACATATTTTCCGCAAGCACAGACTACCAGGTGGAGTAATAGATCACGGGCCTTCTATGTTTGTGAAGTCATTGAATTTGCTTTAACTCTACAGTCCCGATGTATACCTAAAAATGTAAAGCTGTATATTGTCTTTTTGTATGTACGTTACTAACTAACTGGCTAACTCACTGCCCTATCGAACCCATAGGTTCATTGCCGCGCGGACATAAGCTCTCCACGCATCCCTAACCTGAGCTAATGCTTTCCAATCATCCCCTGTATAATCTCTTTCCCTCAAATCATGGTTAATGTTATTCTCTCTCAACTCATTCTTGTTCTACCAACTGGGTATTTTCCCTCTGGTTTTCTTATAAGAAGCTGCCATGCACCTCTTTCATTCCCCATTCGTGGCCTGGTTTGAACCTTTGACATGGATTCCTAATCCAAAAGCGTCTTTGACAGAGAAATATGGATGAAATGAAATCTTATCAATATTGAAGTAGTCCCCGCCCTGAAAACCGAATGAGAGACTATTTTACTCCCGGAAAATTTTATCTCAGTGAAATTCATGTCAGCCTTTCTTGGCGATTGCATTTGTAACCCTTAAATTGGCAAAGACTAGACTAGACTGTGTGTTGGAAGTTGGATCACTTTTCCAACATGCATCCCCTCCCCGAGCCCGCCAAGGAAACATCCAGTTTCCTGGATGCAACCTCGGCAGCCGAGAAGGGAATTAATGGTCTCTGAACCCAACTTCCGGCTATTTTAGGGATTTGCTTACCCTCTTTAACCCTTTTGGTAATAATTCGTTAATGATAACGAGCGATTTATCTAGTGCCAACAACAACCAGCCGCAGATCGACAAGCAAAGGTCCAGTGTTTGGACATTAAAAAGCCTTTCATTAGATCCTTATTGAATTTGGATTTATTTTCTTGATGTTTTAAGTTAGTATGTCGAGATGTTGAAGCCTTCAGAAGACATGTGACTAGGCATGACGCACCCTCTCTAGCCTTGGATGTAAAGATTTGGGTGGTTGGAATTGGTGTATATCAGAGGTACTTTTTATCCAATATATAAGTAACAGTGTTATATTATCTTTCGTTATTGCAAGTAAAACACAAATTTCTCGTGTGTTATTTAAATGTGACGGACCGCAGTGAAAACTGAATCTTGTATAACTGTTATTATTAGGTATATTGTATAATTGGACAGACATTTAAGTGGTTTCTTTTTGTTCGTTTTCTTCTGATTTATTTAAAACATTAAATTAATTAAACGAATTGATGTATCCCATAGGATAAATTATGAATTTAAGGATTATCTAGGATGCAATATCTCATATGAAGAAGAAAAGGATGTAAATGCAAAAATATCTAAATTTTTAAGAATTTTAGGGTTAATAAATTCTATCTTCAAGCCACAGTTAGTCCAAAAGCATTCAAGACTGAAAGTGTATAAAACACTGGCTCTTCCAACTCTTTTGTATGGTAGCGAAGTATGGACGTTGAAACAGAAGGATATACAGAGACTTAGACCTGCTGAAATGAGATATCTTCGGAGGACTGCAGGATACACACTACTAGATCACAAAAAAAATGAAGGCATCTTAGAAGAATTACACATGGAATCTTTAGAAAACAAAATTTCTGATTATAAGTCAAGATGGATGCAACATGTTCATCGAATGGAAGATCACAGAATACCCAAACAAATGTTAAGATATCAACCTGCAGGAAGAAGAAGACCAGGACGTCCACTCAAAAGACTTCTGGATGGTGTTTCTCTTGAGCAGAAGAAACAGGTCAACAAATGGCCTAAATTCGTGAATGTACTATGATGATGATGAAGGTGAAAGGTCGTCACTCTTTCGACCAAGGTACTTTTTTCGTCTGGCTTGTAGTCTTCGACCTGTCCGGCATGGATAACCCTCTCGACAGCAATAGTACCGCCGGCATATGATTTATAATTCTGTGAAAAATTATTTCTCTTTATTCTGTTTGATTAGATATAAAATATTACTTTGCTGACTTATTATTATTAGCTGAAAAATAAAATTATATGTTTGTTTGTTGCAATGACATTAATTTATTTATCGTTGCCCTTTGACATTTCTCTATACACCCAATATGTCCATATTTTTTTAAACTTGAATTTACAATCTCCTTTCCTCATTGAAAAGTAAATGGTGTAAAGAAGGTTAAATCTTAGACGAGATTTGTTACGTACGTGGGAGTGGTGACTAATAAGTGCTGGGACGCTATTTATTTCATTAACATAAATAATTATACAACAAGTTTTACTCACTTTTTAGTCTCATTCGTAAAAATTATTGCTGGCTGTAGGTGTTTTACCCGGTTAAGGGGTTAAGGGTCTTTTGATAAAATCACGAGAAATATCCTTGGATACATTTTGTCCTTGGCACACCCAGCCTTCTAGGGGAGTAACGCATACACTGGCTCATCGCTAAGCAATAAAACAAAAGAAACTTGCAACTTTATAATGTGGGGGTTGTCATTCATACTGTCTATGTAGACCGAGGTAGTCTGTCATTGTTCTTAGCTTGTTAGTTACGACATCACGTGTTCATAAATTTTAACAAATAACATTGTACTTTCTACAGTGCGTAAGTCATCTGTCCTGAGCTATGTTTCCTCTCTTTTTTAGAAATTGTGTATGTTTTAGTCTGAATTAAAAATAGTGAAAGAGTAAATACTTTTTCTTACCTCAAGTAAAAATTGTCTTTTTTCGACTATTTAACTCATGCCCCAAGTGGGAATCAATGACCAATCACGTTTTAATGAATTTTGTTTTACAACCAATCACAATCGTGTTTCACCTTGATGTTTATCTATTTCTGTTTATCATATCAAAGAAAGCTTCTCCTTTTTAATATTCTGAACAGGTCAGAGCATTATTTTGCAGTGACTTACTCTAGAACAAATACGTTGAATATAGCAAATAATGAACACATTCCTTCGAAGTACACATTTGATAATTGTGTGTTCAATAATTGTGCTTTTAAATAAAGCTTTTACTGAGTTGTTTCCTAAAAATAATTAATAACCTATAATGTTTGTTATAATATACAGTTTAATGTGTTTCATTTTCTCCAGTAGGGTGCATTCTTACAATATTGCGATTCTATTTGGCAATAAATAATATGATTAGTTGCAGTGGATGAACAAACATTTCTGATTTGTTTTCAAACATCGCCGTTTACATTAAATATATAAATATTTTAAAATAACTATATTTAAATAATGATTTGTGAGTAAGTAGTTTAATTTTATTCGTTAAATAGTCCTAACAAATGCCACTCTTGATTTCCAAATCCTCTAGATAAATTGAAAATCACTTGTCGCATTATTTATGATAAATCACTTATGAACTCCATATGTGCAATAAAACATTCCGAATTATTAACAAAATTATTCTACCTTCAATAGTACAAAGGCACAACAGAATTTATCTGTATAAAACAACAGCAAGATCAACACTTTGTTACATAAATGAGGTATGGACAATGAGAAATGCGGACATCCATTGAATCACAGCCAGCAATATGATGTTTATTATATCAATAGACGTTATTTCTGATGAGATCATAAAAAAGAAGATATCTAGCAAGAACTTGAGTTAGAAATAGTTATCCATTTTATAAACAATTACTATGCAATAGGAAAATTCATACAGAATCCCAAAAACCATGCTTCGCTATCCTCTACATGGTAAGAGATCTTTGAAAATCCATTCACTTGTTTGGAACATGAAGTTTAAAAATAGTTGATCCTAAATAAAAATTTTCAATCTCTAGGCTACGAGAGGAGGTAGTTTGCAGTTAACAGCTAATTACGCACTATTCCATACCTCTACTCTGTATGTTAAGAAGGCATGTGGTGTTGTTGAAAACAATTTTTTCGTCAGAAGGATTTTTTGATAGCTATTTATCCGTCAGATGGAGATATTAATTCTGGTGGTCCCTTTGGTGGTTTTGGAAGTAGCAGTGCTTCCACTGACTTTATATATATTTTCATCACCATCCATTACACTCTTACACTATATATAAACACAACATAGACTACTCTCCTACCCTCCTTTCTGTTCACAATGCAGGAACAAGATAAAGTGAAAGTACAATAAATTCTAATCTTAATAATGTAGCTAACAAATGTTTTCGATTGGAAGAAAAAACTCAAATTCCACAAAAAAAAGTAGTACACAAATAAAAAGGTATTAACATTAATAATAGTTTTAATAATTTAAATTATATATATAGTGATCTGGTTAGTTTGTACATGAATTAAAAATGTACCATATTAAAGCCAACTACCATCTTACCGTGAAACAAGACAATTGTAATGGATGACATTGGAACACATTAAAAAATGTAAATCAGAAGTCAGAATATTCAGAATGAGCCAAAATATAATATCCCTGAACATTTTAGAATGCTGAAAAAAAATTCTTTCTACCTTTTCTCCTGCCTTATTAACTTTTCAGTACCACTATGAGATTATACGAGTAGGGCTACTTAGGCCTATATTATTGAATTTAATAGCCCTATTGAATATAATATTTTCAGAACAACTGCAAATGACAATTCTGAAAATCTCATGAAAGTTAGGTGCTGGAAAGCTTTTCATTTTTGTTATTTACGTGATTTTTTTCGAGTGTCTGCCATCTAGAGAGAGGAACAAAATTATTTTTGAACATGTATAATCGCTCGTAAATTATAAATTTGTTGTCCTGTATCAGTATTTCGGAATTATTTAAACAATCTAAGAATCACCAATATAATAATAATAATAATAATAATAATAATAATAATAATAATAATAATAATAGTAATAATAAAGCTAGTGGCAAATGATGAGTATTTTTATTTTGAATGGATTGTTTGCTTAATATTTTAATCTTCTTGTATCTTGTAAGCCCATGTTTTCCTTAACAGAGATTTAGGCGCTCTCCCCCTATAGGGAAGAATTTGAACCATACTAATTTAGTTACACTTGTTTTCCTATAGATGTCCTTTGAGTGAATATTTTAATACGAACATTCATATTGACATATTATGATAAAATAATAACAATCGGTCTAGATTTTTGTTGGTTATGATAAAAATTATTAATCTCTTCTTATTTGTCATCCAAGGATTAAGCATGTTGGCTCGTTCCGCTTTCATGGAAGTTACAATTGTTAAATATGTTCAGACCATCTTCTGTGTAGGCATCCCATTTCTCCTTCCGAAAAAAAAAATGAATTTTCATTCCTTTATGTACCGAAGGCCGGTTCCTTGCCAGGAGTCATTATAGATACTAGCTTCCACCTCAGGATCCCGAGTTCGCTCCCGATCACTCCATGTAAGGTTCGTGGTGAACTAATTACAATCTGAGCTAGTTTTTAATTTTTCTTTCATTTTGCCCATGCCAAAAACTCCATTCCACAACTTTTCCATACTCATATTATTTTTTTCGTTTCGTCTGCCCCCGTGATGGCGTGACAGGACTGGCTGGCAACCTCTTATATCAGAGACATTAAAAGGTGGTTTATTTCATCACATCCCTCAACCTGATATTAGCTGGACACAAGTAGGAGGTTCATTTTACTTTTACTTTACTATGGTTTATGAAATCCGATTGAGATGAAATATCTTCTTCTTGTAACTTGTAAGCCCATGTTTCCCTTAACAGAGATTTAGGTGCTCTCCCCCTACAGGGAAGAATTTGAACCGTACTAATTTACTTACACTTGTTTTCGTATAGATGTCATTTGAGTGGTCCGTGGTCAGCGTTCCGCCTCATACTGACATCTAGGAAACCAAAGTAGAGCTAGGACGGGAAAATTCGGTAAATTTTGCTTAGAGGCCTTTTCATTCAGGCTTAAGGATATTTTACGAGCCTGAAAATCTTCAGACTCGGGACCCACGGCTTAAAGTCCCTCCTGAAGGACTTGCTCCTTGGATTTTTCCATCCTAAAAAATCCACCGACCCCGGCCGGGTTTAAACCCGCGACCCTCGGGACCAGAGGCAAGGAGCATAACCACTAGTCCACCGCGGCCGATTGTGATGAAATATATATAGTCCACATGATAAAATGAAAAATAACTCATTCAAATTTGACGTAACTTTGAGTTTCCAATCAGATAAATCTTAGAGAAAAATATTTGTTTAATATTTAAGCAATGTACGGAGGCCTATTTACCATATCCTCCATATGTCCCATATCAAGTGTCATCGAGTGATTCCGCAGATAACTCTGGTTTGCGGTATCAAGTGTGTATCTTGTTTATATTAACATCCCTAAGAGTTGATTATATATAATCAAGCCGTTGATCTTTCAGCTTCACAATCTGTTTTGGAAGCTAATTTGAAAACCCTCCCATGAGTATATGCTTTGATAACAAGAGGGTTGAAAAACAGCCGTTAACTGAAAGTTGATTAGAACACGTACGATTGGAAAAAGAACCAGTGCCATAATACATTCACTACATTTACGTTTTCTCATTAATTGCTAGTAGATTGTATCAAGTTAATAGTATAATAATAATAATAATAATAATATAACTAATGATATAACTAATAAAATAGCAAAATTCCAGGGCATATGTGGTACGATAAAACGATCACTAAATAACAAAACAACAAGAGAGACCCAATTGAAATTTTACAAAACGTTGGCAGTACCGGTACTGCTCTATGGTTCAGAAGCCTGGATACATAAAACATAAGATCTAAGTAGGACAACGGCGGCAGAAATGAAATTTTTGAGATCTGTTAAAGGGTGCACTAAGGAAGACAGAATCAAGAACACAGAAATAAGACAGGAACTTGAAATATTTGCAATAACTGATAAAATAGATACATATAGACAGAAATGGAAGCAACACATAGACAGAATGAATGAAGATAGATATCCAAAACAAATAAAATACAAACCTAAAGGCACCCGAGATGTGGGCAGACCTAGAAAGAGATGGGCTGAAGTCGGAACGGGTCAACGGACCTAATCCATGAATGCAGATGATGATAATAATATTAATATTAATGATAATAATATTAATATTAATAATGATAATAATATCAATATAATAATGATAATAATATTAATATTAATAATAATAATAATAATAATAATAACAATAATAATAATAAAAGTTATAATATCAAAATACATTAACAAAGTGAACGAGGAAAAATATTGCAATAATACACATAAAAAGCACCAAGCGCGACAGGCCTAGAAGGCCCTTGGCCTACCAGGCGGCAGCTGGCCTCACATCCACATTTGTTAATCACAGAGGTAGACAATAATCTAACCAGTGTAGGGATGACATGTGGTCAACATGTCGGGTCCCGGGTTTTACAGCTAGTCTTCTCTACCTGAAGTTGCTACTTATTGTAGCTACCGAAATGCTTCACGATGCTGTGTGAGCACCGGTCCCATACTGGCCGAAATACCATGAGAAAATTTCTTCCCCCATGGGGACACGAACCAGCGCAAATCCCGTAGCTCTGCGCCTAGTTCTTGCCTTAACCACTCAGTTATGACGCGGGACAATAACACAAATTACAAAAATTATAATTAAAATTCATTAAATATTTCATACTAATTATATTTCACGTTAAAAGCGAATAATTAATTGTACAACATATCCAGTTATATTTGTCATTTCACAGAAGATTGTATAGGGCTAAGTAGGATTTTTTTATACATTTCTAATGCATAATCCAGTGTTTTAATTGAATTAAATAAAATCGAAAAAAAAATCGGTGTCTACTGGATAGGATCGGTAAAGTTACATATTTTATAAAAACCCTTTAAAAGCTTAATTTCTTCAAAATTAGCTAAAGGTCAATCCAAAGAAAATATATGAAGATTTAAATGGATTTCTCCATTTTTACTAGAATATTTACATTGTTGAAATTTTTTAAGTGTTAATTTTATATTATCTAAGATATACAGTACAGTAATGTGTCATGAAGTTTAAAAATTATCTGAACTACGATTTTCCTAAAAGCTAACTTGTAAAAATTTGAACATCAAATGTTATAATTTATTATTTAATTTTCTGAAAAGTTTCTGTCGGTGATGATCTTTACTTTTTCTAATCATTATTATCAGTTTGGTAAAATATTCATTCAGTATTATGTGATGTAGTATTATATGATTATTGTATTCTAAATATAACTTTTTTTTATCCTGGTGAATGGAATAGAATGCCACACGGTCTTAACCCCACCAGGCTGAATAAATAGATAAAATAAATAATAAAATTCATTTTTTGCATACAATTTCTCTTTTAATGTGAAAGCAGTAATTTGTTCAAAATTTATTTTAATTAACTATTTAACTCATGCCACAAATGGGAGTCAATGGCCAATCATATTTCAATGCTTTTTTATTTACAACCAATCACAGTCGTGTTTCGCCTAAAATTTGCCAACTAAAGTTTATCATAATAAAGAAAACACCTCCTTTTTAACATATTGAATAGGTCATACCATTATTTTGCAGTGACTGACTCTCTAAGAAATACGGCTACCAGATTGTAGGCCTATATATAGTGCATGAATGTCAACAGAAAGTGCATGCGATAGATAATATAAAAACATTTGTAACAATTGATTACACCACAAAAAAAAAACACTGCACTTTCTTAAACGAATTATTTTCCAGGAAATGACGTCGCAGAAAAATATAATGGACATATTTATATCATAGGACATCAAATTAATTAATGCCTATAACGTTGGTTATAAATTTCTCCACTAGGGTGCATTCTTACAATATTGCGATCCTCTGGCATTAAATAATATTATGATCTAGTTGCAGTGACAAACAATGGAAGGAAATGAAGCGTACCAATCTTTTCTCATTTGTTTTCAAACATCGCCGTTTACATTAAATATATAAATATTTTAAAATAAATAATGATTTGTGAGTAAACAGCTTAATTTTATTCGTTAAATAGCCCTAACAAATGCCACTCTTGATTTCCAAATTATCTAGATTAATTCACACCTCACTTCGTGAGTCGTGAATTTATCGATAATTTGGAAATCACTCGTGGCATTACTTATGATGAGTAAACTTATGTAATAAATCTTTATTGAACAATCTAAATTGTCAGGAATTTATAATCACTTCACTAAGAAATAATGAGTAAAAACAAATCTTTAAATAACAACCAACCTATTCAACTTTAGCAAGGAGACGTATATTATGTCCTCCTACAAAAGACGGGTTAATTGGAGACTAACTGCAAATTAAAAAGAAAGTCTTACTTTGTAAATATAAAGTTACTATATGATTAAGATCATATGAAGGAAATTTACTACAGTTTAGTATTATTTTAATTGTGACAGTTTTTTCTCATTAGTTATTATATAAAATTGCAAGAAACGTACAATTAAAATTGTATTAATGAATACTTAACTAGGAAATTATATGCTCAGTTTTAGAGAATTCCAAAGAAATGTACGGAGTAATTAAATTAATGTTTTTATTACCTCACCTCATATCTTTTTTCTTCTATACTGCAGTTTCGGAGCTTATCTCCATCGTCAGTAGCCTCTGGTCGACCGGTGTTATGTCGTTTCTTGGCGGTTTCCTTCTTACTTCTGTCCCTGTGAAAGTTAAATAAATAGTTCAGATTGTTTACATGAAAAGATTAAAACGAAATATACATCGTTATCGAACCCGATCTTACCTTGTAGACACCAAATATATATTCTATTCTATAGTACTCGTAATTCTGCCGAGGGCAGGTCTTTCACTGCATTCATAATATTTTCATGCTATGCTCTGTAGCATTACTAGGGAATTATAGGTGTGGTAGCTTCCCGTTGCTTTCCACACCGGTGAAAGGTAATGATGATGATAATGATAAGGATGATGATGATGGCCGAATGATTTTCAGGAATGTTGGGTCCTAAGCTTCCTGTCATTTGTCTTACACGTGACGAAAAACCCCGAAAAAAACCTCGTCCAGGTGCCTGTACTGTCGGGGAATCGAACCCGAGCCCGCTGCGTGACAAGGGAGCACCCTAATATATGGTATAGTATATACATTTATTACCACACACATGTGTATTATATGCACTGATGCCTGTGTGTGTCTTAACACTCTAGAAGTCGATTTTTTTAAACTAAACTCGCATACAGCAATTAATTAAATTAATTTATACTTGATTAATTAATAATATCGGAACATTAGGAATGAGGAGCTAATTTTAAAAGAAGAAAAATTCTCTAGTATAACTTAGCGGTAATTTACAATTTTTCGCAACGAATATCTGCATATGCTATTGAAATAAAACAAGGAATGGATTCTCCAAAAATCAACGAAAACGGATCATTAGGAGTAGGAGTTCAGCTTAAAGGATAATTTAAAAACCGTTCTAGCGGCCACCATGTTTGTTTTCTCGCAACATAGCTGGATAGATACAATTTAATTAATAAAAGAACAATATATTCCGTAAACTGAATATACCACAAATTATATTTGCTGAAGTATTTGATTAGTTCCCAGAGGGAAAAACCTAATTGGTAGACCAAGAATGAGATGGGATAATAGCATTAGCAATGATCTGAGGAAATAAGATTATAGGGGGATGATTGGAAAACATTAGCTCAGGTAAGGGATGTGTGAAAAGCTTACGTCCGCGCGGCCATGAACCTATGGGTAGATAGTGCCAGTAAGTAAGTTATTCCATTAATTTACATAGTATCTACATGATTGACTTTTTCTGTATTTTTGCGCGAAATAGGCTTACACAGTTTTACAATTAATAGAAACGCACTTAAGCTGAGCTCAGTTGTTTCTTCTTACGAAAAATAGTTTTTATTCAGGATTATTTCTGTTATTTACACAGGTATCCATATATACAACTTTTTTCTTCAACACTTTCCGATCTTGCGTGTCTGCTTCTGTCACATTTCTCTTCTTTATGTTGTCTTGAATTCCCTTTATCCACGTTGGCTTTGGTCTACCGCGTTTCCCTCTTCCAGGAGGTATCCATTTTAATACTTCTTTATTTCTCTGTCCCTTCTTTTCGTTATATGTCCATACCATCTTAGTTGGGTTTCTTCAATCTCTTGTACAATATCCTTTTCTACATTCATAATTTCTCTTATTGTTTTTTTTATTTTGTATAATTTAATATCAATTTACCAAATTTTCCCGTCCTAGTACTACCTTGGTTTCCTAGATGTCAGTATGAGGCGGAACGCTGACCACGGACCACTCAAATGACATCTGTACGAAAACAAGTGTAACTAAATTAGCATGGTTCAAATTCTTCCCTGTAGGGGGAGAGCGCCTAAATCTATGTTAAGGGAAACGTGGGCTTACAAGATACAAGAAGATAATTTAAAATTCTTGCCGATCTTCTTAAAAAGTTCATTTCTGTGACTATTTAACTCATGCCACAAATGCTAGTCAATGACCAATCACGTTTCAATGAATGTTGTTTTACAACCAATGACAGTCGTGTTTCACCTCGCTCTTTATCGATTTCTCTTTATCAGCTCCTGTTTTTGTGATAAAGAAAGCTCCTTTTTTTTAATGTTCTAAACAGGTCAAAGCATTATTTTTCTCCAACAAATACATTGAACATAACAAATGAAGAAAAGATTCCTTGATTTTACTGAGTTGTTTTACTAAAAAATAAATGAATAACCCGTAATGTTGATTATGATATATAATTTGATGTGTTTCATTATTTCTCCACTTGGGTGCACTCTTACAATATTGCGATCTTATTTGGCAATAAATAATATGATCAAGCAGCAGTGAATGAACATAACCTCACATTTCTGATTTGTTTTCAAACATCGCCGTTTACATTAAATATATAAATATTATAAAATAGCTATAGTTAAACAATGATTTGTGAGTAAACAGCTTAATTTTATTGGTTAAATAGTCCTAACAAAAGCCACTCTTGATTTCCAAATTCTCTAGATAAATTGACTCCTCACTTCGTGAGTCGTGAATTTATCGATAATTTGGAAATCACTCGTGGCATTACTTATGACTAATAATACTTTATTTCTGTGTTTTTGCTTCAACGCCCGTGTTTCCGTACCACGAAAAGTAAATATTTCGCTTTTAATGAACACGTATTTGCTTAGTCTAGTCGAAGCTATGCTATTAGGTATTTTCCTTCATAGCTCTTCATAGGTTTCTTTGATATTATTAACCATAATCGACCGTGCAAATATTTACTGTGTGGTCTTCAAACAAAAACATATTTTTTGCCTATTGAACTCTATACAATATACCTATCAACTAACATTTAACGGTGTATGAGGGTAAAGAACAGTCGTTGGTAGATCAGCTGTTTACGTACAGTGGTTTGCAACAATTCCCACGCTAGTACAGCCTCCCTACGAGCACATCTCCGCAGCATCATCACCATCAGCAAAGCAGCAGCAGCTTTGAATTCTATTGAAAAAATCCCTTCCTCTACCGGCACGCGCCACCACCCCATCGCACACGCGTCAAGCTACATAATTTCCATATTCTCCTCGTCTCTACACCGTTTATATATTTGACCTTTCTCCCCATATGCTAGAGTCTCCCACACTCTGCCACATATGTTCGGCAAGCATTATACATCATAAGTTAATTAAAACAGACTTATGTTTGTATTTGTTGAAGATCTTGTTATTTGTAAGAAACATGTATTAAACTTAATGTTTTCTTAAATAAACTTATCTTCTTCAAATCACCATCATTGTTTAAATACAAATTAACTGATGTCTTAAGTTCGACACAATGAAAACATTAACTGCATAACAACTATATTCAGCATTCTGTAAATAACACTGAACAACAAAAAAGAAACTTTTTTTGTCCCAGAAAGAAAAATATGCTATTCTGATAGTATTTTTTCTCCTGAATTCAAATATGATATCGGTTTTTCTCCATCACGCAAGGTTTCCGAGAGACAGGAATTTATAATTTCAAACACTTTAATATTTTCAACATTCGTAACTACACAATATTCGAACATTCGGACTCACCTAGAAAGTAAGAAATGGCGATTTTCTGCTATATTTCGCCTGTGAAGCATCCCTCATGATGGTTCAACAATAATCGGCCAGCATATTAGGATTGCATTTGCCTTGATTCTCTTTTCCATAGCTGAAATCTCCTGAGTTAGCTCATTTGGTTTTATTTTACAGTGGACAAATGGACGAAAAATGTTTATTAAAATAATCATTTAAATCCATTAATTGAAATTGAAATAAAAAAAACTGTGGGTAATGGAGAAATTCCGAATACATATTTGAAAACACGAATAGAAAACTGCATCAAGTACAACTATTGGTGCTCATGAGACAAAAATCATGTTGACCAGTGTAATGATCTAGATCTACGTACTCTATTTTATATTATTTTAATTTTATTATATTCCATGTTTATGTTAGTATTAGCTAGTATTAGATCACAACACCATTATCTTTTGTTTAGATTGTATTTTAATAATATCTTAAAATTGTAATAAGTGTGTAATTTTTGTATAATTTTACTCTTCGCTGGTTGAGTGGAAGAGAAGGCCTTATGGCCTTAAATCTGCCAGCTAAAATAAATAAATAATAATAATAATATAATAATAATAATATAATAATAATAATAATAATAATAATAATAATAATAATAATAATAATAATAATAATAATAATAATAATAATAATAATAATAATTATATCACTAAAACCAATAGAAGCGAAAACGTTTATTGAAAATACAAATGTTTTATTTAGTCTTGAACCTTAACCGTTAAATTGACAACGTATCGTAGAAGACACATTAGTTTAATTTATTGAATATATTGATAAAGCAGGTAATGGATAAAATAAATCGGTATAAATATATTATTTAAATTGATATCAAATTATTATACAACAGTATGTAAGTAGGTAAATAACTTACGTTTATTCATGAATTGTTTTCCCTGCGATCTGACACTTTTAAATAAGCTGGTAACACAAATTGAGTTTTTCTAATTTAACAATATATATATATTCTGTAAACCAGTAAAATTGGACCATAAATTCTTCTTGCTGAAAATTCGCTCTTCATTGTTTAAGGAGGCCCAGAATGCTGTATATTGCTAACATTAAAATAACCCTATAATATCCTTATTTTATCATTATATATCTTAATTTATTAGCGTTATAAATTTATTAACTACTTTTTTTCTCGTTTAAGAAAACTTTCAAACGAATTTTAACATGCATTCTATTATTAATGGTTTGATTATGTGAATCTGACATTATTATTATTGTTATTATTATTATTATTATTATTATATATTATTATTATTATTATTATTATTATTATTATATAGTCCATCGCTGTGGTCTCGAGGTTACGTGCTGTCTTGTCACGCAGCGAGCCGGGTTTGATTCCCGGTCGGGACAGGCCCCTGAGTGAGGATTTTTTCGGGGTTTTCCCCTCACCTGTAAGACAAATGTCAGGAAGCTTAGGACCCAACGGTCCCCGATAATCATCAGGCCATCATCATCATCACCATCCTTATCAGTATCATCATCTTTCACCGGTGTGGAAAACAACGGGAAGCTACTACACCTATAACTCCATAGTAAAACTGCAAAGCATAGCATGAAAAATGCTATGATTGCAGTGAAAGATTTGCCCTCGGACAGAATTACTATAGATGAATTATTATTATTATTATTATTCTTATTATTAACAGTAGTATTTTGGGCACAAAACTTTTATAATGTAAGTAGTGCGTAGTATATATTTTCTTCAGTTTTCAAAATAATTTTATAATAATTTAGTTCGTAGTTATTAGGCAACAAAACCTATAGGCCTACTTTAAATTGTAACAAAACGCCAAACATGCTATGAAAACTTAAAATACAGGTTCAACAAAACGTATAATAATAATAATTAAAGTGTATTATACGTTTTCTTGAACATACATATATATATATATATATATATATATATATATAACAAAAATGTTTATTTATCGAGTTTTTTCTAAAGCCCACATTACTCTTTCTCTAAACATATCGTCAATAAATAAAATTTCATTAAATGTACTAAATATATAATATATAATGAAATGCTCTGGGCACAGATAAAATATTGTAGACGAAACCACACAATTCACACACACAATCACACTAATGATGATTATGATGATGGCCAGATGGAAATCGGGGATCGTTTGGCACTAAGTCTCCTAACATTTGTCTGACAGGTGAGGAAAACTCCAAAAAATTCCCGCTGCATGGAGGTAGCGACGCTACCCGGAGACTACAGCGGTGGATTTAACAGTCTAATAACTAAGTGGCATTATCAAACCCATAGGTTCATGGCTGCACGGTCATAAGCTCTCCATACATCCCTATCCTGAGCTAAATGTTTTCCAATCATTATCTGTATAAACTACTTCCCTCAATTCATAGTTAGGCCTAATGTTAATCTAGAAACCTCATTCTTGCTTTACCATCTGGGCGTTTTCCTTCTGGTTTTCCTACAAGAAGCTTTCATGCATGTCTTTCATCCCCATTCGTGCCACATGTCCTACCAATCGCAGTCTACGAGACTTAACTGTTCTTATTATATCTCGTTTCCTGTAAAGACCATGTAGTTCACAGTTATGAAGTCGTCTCCATTCACCTGTGTGTTCATCTCGCTTTGGTCCAAATATTTTCTTAAGGACTCTGTTCTGAAATACTTGTAATTTCCTTTCCTCCTTCAAAGTAAGAGTCCACGTTTCGCATCCATATACGAGTTATATCGTAATATAACTGGTAGAATAATTGTTTTATATATGTTCAGTTTAAAGTTTTTTGAAAAGAGTTTTGACGCCATGAGTATCTGCAATGCATAATAGCACTAATTTCCAGAATTGAGCCTATGTTTAATTTCTTTGTACATATCATTCCTATTTGTGATTATTGTTCCTAGGTATTTTAATTCAGCCACTTCCTCAAAATTTCCCTCATTTTTCATTAGCAGTCCATTTCCATGATATATTGTATATTGTATTGTGACCATATATTTAGTTCTATTAATATTTATATCCAGTCCTAAATCCTTAGTGTTACTCAATAGTGTGTGCGTGTTGGCCTTAGTCTAATACTTGATGAAAATTATGTTAACATTAATTATTAGCAACATTTATGGACCAAACAGAGATGAACAGACAGGCGAATGGAGAAGACTTCATAACAGTGAACTAGTTACACGGGTTTTATAGGAACCCAGATATAATAATAACAGTTAAGTCTCGTAGACTGCGATGGGCAGGACATGTGGCACAAATAGGAAATAAAAGAAGGGCATGGAAGCTTCTTGTAGGAGAAGCAGAGGGAAACCCCCAGTAGGTAGCCAAGAATGAGGTGAGATAATAACATTAACCATGATTTGTGGGAAGTAGAGTATACAGGGGTGATTGGAAAATATGAGCTCACGATAGGAATATATGGAGAGCTAATATCCGCGGGGCCATGAACCTACGAGTTCGATAGTGCCAATGAGTTCTTCTTCTTCTTCTAACAAGGATTAAACCTTATTGTTTCGTTCAGGCTCGAAGTATCATAGCTGCTGTGACCTTCTCCTTCGTGGGCGTCCCCGATCTCTTTTTCCTCAGTTAGTTAATAATAGCTATTTCTGGTGGACTAATGGTTTCCATAATCGCTTGAAAATCATATAATCCTCTTCGAGGAATAGAAAAATCTGCAGCAGTTGTCTATGTAGCTTCGGTATCAAATTCGAGGGTCCACACCCGGCTGCTGTAAGCGTACTTTTGAGGATATAAAAATCTTGAACATGACTTATTTCAGTAGAGAAATTTCATTGATCGAAAAGATCATAATTTATTGTTCATTATAATCATAACTAAATTATAATTAGTCCGAAACCTGGACAGTAAGTAGAAAACAAGTCAATAAGCTGTTAGCGGTAGAAATGGATTTTTGGAGGCGATCGACAAAAATTTCAAGAAGGGAAAAGGATAGAAACAACAATAAGGGAAATAATGCAAGTTGAAAAAAAATAGAAGAAAAACGTTTGATATGGTATGGACATCTCATAAGAATGGAAGAGGAGAGAGTACCAAGGAAGATCCTTAATTGGAAAGCTAATGTAAGAAGTGGAAGAGGCAGCCCTAGAGAACGTTGGATTGATGGAGTGAGGAGAAGTTTGGAAGGTAGAGATTTGAGGGAAGAAGATGCTCTAGACAGGAACCTCTGGCGACAAATCACCTTGGGTAGAAGGAGAAAACACTCTACTGTGGAATATTCCTAAAAATATATATAATTAGAATATAACCGTTAAGAACACTAGAGACGTAAATGCACTTAAGTGTAAGTAATCCATGGAAATAATTAGTTTGCCGTTCACCCCGATTTACGACAAATACAGCTGCTTCTCTCTCTCTCTCTCTCTCTCTCTTCATATTCACGTCAAATCCAGTTTCAGTTGACCCAGGACCCACGCGCTCGCACGCGTCCACTGGCTACAGCAATCCTCTTACATCCCCTCTTGTCCACGTGACTTTCTACTACAAGAATGGTATATCTCCAACACGCAATAATGTCAATAATGTCAGAACAAAGCATCGTCATCGTCCTCATTACAATACCTTCATCTGCCCTTTCGAAACAGCTGAATGTGCTTGGGTAACAGAGTTAAATTAATCTCAATGTACTTTTTACACTATACTGAGTTCTGTCGTACTTACAGGAATGGCGACCATGATTGGAAGGTCAATTTTCTAAATTATTATTATTAATAATAATAATAATAATCATCCATGCAAATATTAGGCCATGTGGCCTGTTACGGTCTCAAAGAGGAATTTTCCATCTAGCGCTTTTTTGGACATTCCATCGATCTTTTGCCTTGGGGCAGTAGCGAAGTATGGCTTTTGGAATTCTATGAGACGGCATTCGTTGAAGATAAGTCCTTGTCTACCACCCAACCAGGTCAAAAATATAATTCTTCTTCTTCTTTATAATTTGTAAGATTTCATCCTGTTTATTTCCAAAATCACTCCTCGGAGGAAGACGTATTGGATGTGCATTCGCTGTCTATCCATATCTTGGCTGATCTTCCTCTTGTTCTTCTCCCGTTCATTGGTCTACCTTCTTTAGCTTTTTTTTGCAAGTCGGTAGTCTTCCATTCTTATACATTGCTCGCAGTCCCAAGGATCAAGGCTCGGATCAAAGACGGGGGAAAAAAAACGCGACAAACACTAGAAAAAGGACTACGATTTGGAAAAAGAAAAAAAAATAGGAAAATTAGTCTTACATCTAAATTACAATAAACATAAAAATATACATGGTACGCCTGCAGTATAATTATTATTTACAAAACGTTACGGGGTTGCCAACCTATAAATAACGAAGTAACTATTCTGTAATATATCAAATTACGTACCTAGGGCGGGAAATGAAACCACTGCCCTTACGTACACTGCGTACAATGTTTATAAAAATATATCCAAAAGGTAATATTAATGTACATTATACGAAAAAGTCAGTGCATTTTAATTGAACGGACTTTATTTGAAACAATACAAAACAATAAATTTGTACTTGCCGCCATTTTATTCCTGATTGGTGTCACGGCCTGAAATAGTCTCAACTAAATTATTTTCGGCATTTAGCGTATATACATTGGCCTGAATGCTAACGTCAGTTAATGGTGTATAATGAACGAAAATATTTGCAACAAAGGTGTTATTATTTTACTATTATTTATTATTTTGCAAAACCATCGTGAAAAAAAAGTACAGCACACGTTTGTAACGTGTTTTACAGATTCACGGGAATTAAAGACCTCGCTATTGCTTGGTTTTTAATCATTTCCTCTCCTCTGTAAAAACAACGTCCAAACCTAGCATTGTAATGTAGTATTTCAGAATCTCGGAAATTAAAAACCTCTCTCTCACTTGGTTGTTAATCATTTCCTCGCTTCTGTAAAAACCACTTCTCAACTTCGCAATTAATATAATATTTCATGTGTTTTAGGTTTCTACTGTCTCATGTATCTTCCTTTACTTATTTTTATTTTATTTTTGGTAATAATTTTAAACTTAATTAACATTGTTATAACCAAGTCACTTGCACTATCGTGGTCCATTGCCGGGCGGGCATAGGCTCTCTACTCATCTCTATCCAGAGAAAATATTTTCCAATCATCCCCTGTATAATATACTTCCCTCAAATCATGGTTAATGTTATTCTCCCACCTCCTTCTTGGTTTAAAAACTGGGCATTTTCTTTCTGGTCTTCCTACAAGAAGCTTCCATGCCCCTCTTTCATTTTCCATTCGTGTGACATGCCTGATCATCGCGGTCTACGAGACTTAACTATTCTTATTATATCTGGTTTCCTATAAAGATCACGTAGCTCACTGTTTATTAAGTGTTATCCATTCCCCTATCTGTTCATCTCCCTTTGTACAAAAAGTTTTCTAAGAACTTTATTCTCAAATAGGCCTGTTTGTAACCTTTTCTCCTCATTTAAAGTAAGAATCCATGTTTCGCAGCCACATAATATAAATGGGAGATTAATAGTTTCATAAATGTTCTATTTAACGTTCTGTGAGAGAAGTTCGGATGACAAGATTCCTTATAATGCGTGATAGGTTGCATTTCCAGTAACTTCTCTTATTATTGTCCCCAAAAAATGGATTTCCTTCGATATAAATTTATGTTCTAAGTTTTTTTTTAATGTTAATGTTTCAGCTCCATATGTAATAGTACTTATCACTATTGAATTATATATTTGTAATTTATTTTTCTGGTTATATTTCTGTTTCATATGACTCCATTGAAAATCGATGTTATTTCTCTACCTTCATTTAATGTGTTCTTAATATCACTTTCCTGATGTATATATTTCGTGGACCGTTGGGCTCTAAGGTTCCTGACATTTGTCTTACAGGTGAGGAAAAACCCCGAAAAAACCTCACCCAGGAGCTTGACCTGACAGGAAATCGAACCCGGTCCGCTGCATGACAAGGCAGCACACTACCTCGAGCCCACAGCGGTGGATATATAAATATTTTTTTTTTGTCATGGTCATTTTTCCTGACTACTAAGTAGAATCGATGAACATACGTAAAAATTTTCAAAACACTCTTCATGATAACAACCGCAATAGCTTCATTATTTTTGAATTCGTTAAAAACACAAGCTGAATAGAATTTTAAGCACCATGAGGGAGAAGGGGTTGAAAGATTGAGACTGAAAAAAAAATTACATCAACTGACATTTTGTTTTATTTCAATTATTATTATTATTATTATTATTATTATTATTATTTATTAATAGTAATAATATTATTCTATTTAATTTTTTTGCTGGAAGTTGTTATAAGCACTGAAATCCTTCTGAATATCGAATAATTTAAAGAACAGAAAAAGGAAGAACTAAATAAATAAAGGAAAACATCGATTTTGGTCGAAGACTCGATTGTAAATGTTGACGTTTACAGAAAAAAAAATTAAAAGTAGGATAAGGAAGAACTAAATAAATAATAAAAAACATTGATTTTGATCGGTGACTCGATTCTAAAAGATGTCATATAAATCTTGGCGTTAACAGAAAAAAATATATCAACTGCTATTTTATTTCATCATCATCATCATCATCAACAACAAGGATTAAGCCCAATGACCTATTCCGATCTCATTATAGGTCGAATTGGTCCTTCCATCTCTTCAGTGGTCTTCCCAACATTCTTCTCCCTTTTGGTTTATAATTATACATTCTTCTTGGTATGCGCTGTTAATTCATTCGTAATACGTGCTGAAGATAAGCGTTTTGACACTATTTTATTCTTTCACAGAGATTAAATATATTAAGTTCAGTTCTTATATCTTCGTTTTTTCTTTTTATCGGTCCTTTGGTATCCTGCTATTGCTCTCAACATCTTCATTTCAGCAGCCTCTATTTGTTTACTATCTGCCTTTGTTAATGTCCAGGTTTCACATCCATGGATATTTTATTTTATTTTATTAAATTTATTTATTATGCAGGAAGTTGTTATAAGCAATGGAAACCTTCTGAATATCTAATAATTTGAAGAGAAGAATAAGGATGAACTAAATAAATAAATAAAGATATACATTGATTTTGGTCGGCGACTTGATTGTAAAATATGTCATATAAACCTTGGCGTTTACAGTACGATGTTACGATTAATTTGGGATGGCAGAGTTGTCGTGAAAGTTAGTGCGATCTGTCTTCCTTTGACAAGGTGACAACGTGTTAGCACTATCCATCTTTGGCAATCACATCTTTACAAAGCCGCATGAATAATTAAGGTGTCGTATAACGCACCACACTTTTGACCTCCCAAATGCTTATTTGGGAGTCTGATCATTGATCACATGGGCTATCCCAGCAGGACATGAAAGGAGTATCAAAACCCTTTCATGTAAGAGGGCGAGTGAAAACTAATATCGATACTTCCTCATGGAGAACTCTGAACTTGTTCATGTATAGAAATATATGAACATAATTTAAACATCTTTGGAGCTTTTACAAAAGGTAAACCTGCCTAATTTCGCGATTGAGATATTCCAAGCTCTGTTATTATAAAACTAATTTAGTATTGTAGCTCAAATAGATCCACTGTTAGTTAAATTTCATGATAAAACAATTCCTTATGACTATTTAACTCCAGCCCCAAATGGGCATCAATGACCAATCACGTATTCAATAAATTTTGTTTTACAATCAATCACAGTCATGTTTCACCTCGATAATTATCGAATTTTGATTACCAAATAAAGAAAGCTCCTATTTTTTTAATGTTCTGAACAGGTCAGAGCATTATTTTGCAGTGACTGACTCTCTAAAAATTACTTGAATATAGAAATAATGAACATATTCCTTCGAACTACACATTTGATAATTATGTGTTCAATATTTGTGTTTTTAAATATTAATTTATCGAGTTGTTTCCGAAAAAAGAAGAATTAATAACCTATAATGTTGGTTATAATATACAGTTTGAAGTGTTTCATTTTTCTCCACTAGGGTGCATTCTTAAAATATTGCGATCCTATTTGGCAATAAATAACATGATCTAGTTGCAGTTTATTATTATTATTATTATTATTATTATTATTATTATTATTATTATTATTATTATTATTTCGTTTCACACTCTTGGGGTAAATTGGATCAATCATTTCTCTGTGTGTTGTTCCTTTCCTACTGCCCAGTATTCTTTCGTTCTTTCTGTTCTTCTTTTCCTCTCTTCTTCCGAGTTAATATGTTTGGATTTTTGTTTAGATTTATCTTGGGACCTTATTTTTTCATCTTAAATAATTAATTTAGCTGTACGATTGATTAGTGAATTTTCTGTAATCTTTAATTTTCAGTTTATTTAACCCAGTTGAATTTTGTTTTGCGGTTTTGGAAAAAAATATATATTGTCTGGTTAATGTTAGATTTATTTCTGAAAATTGACCGTAGAAATATATTCTCATTTTTCGCATAGTATCTGAAACTTTTTCAATTTTTTTGTGGTGTGTTTCATTCTTGATGTATGTTATTTTATTATCTTGAAATTTTGGTCTTATGATTTGCTTTAACATTTTCCTTTCCTTTAGCTCTAGTTTCTCCATTTGGCCTTTGAAATTCATGGTTAATGTTTCTGCTGCCTACAGTGCTTCTGGCTTGACCACTGTCTTGTAATGTGTAATTTTTGATCCCATGTAAGAGACTTTTGTTGTATGCATATTTTGTTAGTTGTTTAATTATTATTATTATTATTATTATTATTATTATTATTATTATTATTATTATTATTTAATTATAGCTATTACATTCATTATTGTCAGTTTGACCCAATTTTAATTTAGTATGTAATATAATTGAGGCGGTTAGAAACAAAGATATGAAGTGATGTTTTTCGTAAAAAAACTAGTTTTGTGCATAATTACATTCTTAAAGTATAATTTTATTTAGTGACAAAGGAATGTAAGTGCATGCGTTAGGAGTAGACAAAAGTATGATTGTTACAAATTTCAATTACCTATGAATTTCTTAAGCAACTTCAACTTAAAACCTGTTTTATCAGTACTGCAAACTTGCACCCCTTGCTTCTAATCGCCACAATCATTATAATTTTTTTTTGTGATTATTGTATTCTTTATAACATATATGTTTGTTCTGGAAAAAATGACCACTGGCCTTAACTCCATCAGGCTAAATAAATAGGGAAAATAAATAAATGTAACCGTATTATTTAACCTTATTGGGAGCATTTCTGTTAACAGGAAAAAGAAAATTACAGAAGAGATGCAAATTTCCTATAAAACTAGATATCCATATAGTCTAATATTTCAATAATATATTTTCCGTAGAAAAAATCTAATTAGATTCACTATCTCAAACTAACTCTTTGGCTCTATCGAATTTGAAGATTCATGATCGCGCGAACGTAAGCTCTCCATACACCTTTATCCTGAGCTAATATTTTGCAATCATCCCTGTATAATCTAATTACCTCAAATCATAGTTAATGTTATTATCCCATCTCATTCTTGGTCTACCAACTGGGCGTTTTGTCTGGTTTTCCTATAAGAAGCTTCCATGAACCTCTTTTATTCCCCATTCGTGTGACATGTCCTGTGCATCGCAGTCTACGAGACTTAACTATTTTTATTATATGTGGCTTCCTATACATACCATGTAGCTCACTATTATGTAGTTTTCACTATTCACCTGTCTATTCATCTCCTTTTCCTAAGAACTTTATTCTCAAATGCTTGTGATAGACTTTCCTCCCTTAATATAAGAGTCCATGTTTCGCTTACATATAATATAACTGGTCCCCGTAATACATAATAACACGTATTTCCAGAATTGAGCCTATGTCTAATTTCTTTGTGTATCTCATTCCTGTTTGTAATTATTGTTCCTAGGTATTTGAATTCTGCCACTTCTTCAAAATTTCCCTCATTTGTCCAATTAGATTCAGATGTTAAAATAATAAATGATGAATTAGAAATTAGGAACATTGCTTATGCTTGTGTCTGATACAGAAGTAACCTATTTAATGGCACCCGGTACTAATTTCCTTGCAATTTGGTTTAAAAATATGCAACAAACAAAAATCATTTTTTTCAGCTTATTCTTAAGTTATGTGCATGAAAATTATGTCACTAATTAAACAAGTCATCCTGGACATAATAGCACTCTGGTTAACGTTTTAGACATATTTCCTCATGAGTAATTTAAAATAAAAATAAAAAAAATATAAAATCCAACTTCTTAAAAGTATTGTCTTGGTACAATTTTCTCAAAAACGACTTATCCAATTGTTTCCAAAATTTAGTATGTTATTATCCATAGTTCATTTGACAATAATAAGGTTTGCTTATGTTCAGATATGAATTGTGATTTATTTAAAAAAATTCAAAACCATTTTTTTTAAATGTTGCATACTTTTTTTTGTATTTCAAATACTATCAATAGCACAAAGACGATATTACTTTATTACTATAGAACTCTTTAGACTGCACATTCATGCCAAAAAATATTCTCCTATCTTTCATAGTTTCAGAGAAAAGTATACCAAAATACAAGTAATGGGAAAATGAAAAAAAATAAATAAATAAATGGTGCACATTACCAGAACGCAGAGATGAATTTTTGTAAAATAATTTTGTGTGGATTTAAATGTCCAAAATCGACAAAATATTATTATACATCGATAAAATAGACTTTCCAGGATGTTTCGAAGCAAAAAGAAAAAAAAATGTTTTAACTCAAATAAGTACAGTGTGCCCTTAAAAATAGCTATTGTCATTGCTTTTAATCTTATCTATGCTAAGCATTATTAGTGTACGTGCTGCTCAACATAAGCCTTTAGAGTGAGGGAACCCACAATGGATACAGGGCGACCACAAGCGACGCGTACAATCTTCTCATGTGACTGAACGATGAGGCAGGCGTCTGTGTGAACTTGACCAAGTCACTGGTTGCCTGTGGGAATATAGTGAGCGTATGTGTAACAATATGTTCCCTGTATCCACCACCTCATATGGATCATGTCACCCTCTGATTTACAATCACAATGCATGAACAATTGACGTTGCAATTTGGGAAAAGTACTCGAAGAATAGCAGGGAGTGTGTGTCTCTCTTCTAAATGATGAGGGGCGATGAAAACCCACGCTATGCTTTTCATTTATGTGAATTTATCCTATTTATAACCTGGGTTTAAATTTAATTCTTTTCTCATAAAACATTTTTATAAACAATCCAGATTATCACTAGGGAAATAATTTTGAGATGCAGCACCTTTCCAAAAATATAGCTGTTTTGATACCAGTAGTTCAATATATGTATTTGGAGGGGATGAAATGAAGTGAAACGGACACAATTTGTTGAAACCTTTTACACATTTTCGTGATATTACTACATTTCACCCCTTTTCCCCTGGTTTTTATGTTTCAGCACTCTTTCCTCCACGTTTTTAAGAAAATAGAACAGAACATGTATATATTTTTTTCTTTTTGAACAGCTTTTCAAAACCTCAATCAGAAGTAAACAATATTAAATAAATATTAAAATATAATTTATGTAATTTACACTCCAGAAACAATGGCCAATATACAGTGTGAAGTCATGGGGTGCTTTTTGTGATTTTTACATTTTCTTCTTAGAGACTTTACTTTTACCAATATCTGTTTATTATCAAATATATTAATTTATATAGAGCACCCCACGCTTTTGATGGTAAAACTATTTTCTTTTTGTTGATAACTATAGTTTTATTCTATATGTGTTGGAGATGATTATTTTGTTGACCACTTTAATTTCATCACAAGCGTGTTGGAAATTAAAATTATTTTTCATTTTTTAGTTCGGTTTTCTAACAAAGCGTGTTGTTTTAGATTTTTAAAACTATTATTTATTATATATGAGATTTAAATATTTACTTCCAGCCGGAACGGTACACTCGATTTCCCTGTATCAAGCTTAATTATATTATGCCATGGCAACTGTAAAACGATTCACATTAAATTAAGGATAAGAGAATGCATTACTTTAAGAAAAGGCCACTTTCTTGGTCGAATTTACAAATTTAGATATTTAAATACCATCTATAATTAAAATATCTTAAGGTGACCTAACAAGTCATGATATTCTTTTTATGTCTAGACATAACAATCGTCCACTTATATTTTGTTCTCGTGAGTAAAGTATCCGTTTCACGTCTTTGTGGCATTTTTTGCGTTCTTCTGCATACAGCGACTATAAATTTACACGCAGACACACTACAAGCGTTGTTACAATGGATTGGAGCTTATTAAATACGGATATTTCGATTTAAGTGCAGAGACTGGAAGAACAACATAACTATCTCCAAGGTTCTTCAACTTTATTGCTCTCTTATTCAGCAAATTAAGTTAAGTAATTGTTTGAACATTAACTGATTGACTGTTAATCTGTAATGAACATAGTTTACTTTTAGATAAAAAGTGCAAATTTTCATAAGTAATGCCACGAGTGATTTCCAAATTTCACGACTCACGAAGTGAGGAGTGAATTTATCTAGGGAATTTGGAAATCAAGAGTGGCATTTGTTAGGACTATTTAACGAATAAAATTAAGCTGTTTACTCACAAATCATTATTTAACTATATATATTTTAAAATATTTATATATTTAATGTAAACGGCGATGTTTGAAAACAAATGAGAAACGATTGTTACGCTTCATCTGCTTCTTTTGTTTATCACTGCAACCAGATCATACTATTTATTGCCAAAGGAACGCAATATTGTAAGAATGCTCTCTAGTGGAGAAAAAATGAAACACATCAAATTGTATATTAATTCATTTCTGATGTCGTATGATGTATATATGGCAATTATATTTTTCTGCATTATTACCTGGGAAAAAATACATGTAAGAAAGTGCAAACAGTGGTTTCTTTTTTTGGTGGTATAATCAATTGCTACAAATGTTTTTATATTAACTCCTGCAAGCACTATGTGTTGACATCTATGCACTATATATACAATCTGGTAGCCGTATTTCTTTACAGGCTCAGTCATTGAAAAATAATGGTCAGACCTGTTCAGAATATTAAAAAGGAGGAGCTTTCTTTAATATGGTAAATTTAACACTGATAAATATTTCGTGAAACACGACTCTGATTGGTTGTAAAACAGAAATCATTGACACGTGATTGGTCATTGACTCCCATTTGGTGCATGAGTTAATTAGTCATTATAATTGTATCAGGTAAATTAATAATAATTAGAGCTAGTTTTTTTTATGATTTAGCATATATTTTTGGTAAGGATGACATATTTATTTTATATATATATATATATATATATATAGCTCATTTGCTGCAACAGCGTCATAACTCAAAAATTGTCGATTTTGAGTTATTGGTACTACATGAAAGACAAAACCCAATTCTATATTCAGGAAGAACGACATAAGCTATTGTATACAATGAATTGGTATAGTAATTTGATATTTATGACAAATACAGGGAAAGGTATATGGATTTCAAACCTTTAAATGCTCCTGAAAAATATGTTTTTTGAGTTATGACGTTGTTGCAGCAAATGAGCGATATATATATATATATATATATATATATGCATTTTATACAAAACTAATTGAATTAAAGTATTTTGTTATGTCATATTTATGCATATTTGGCCATTCATATTTGACACAGCATATTATAGCAATCTATTGGTCATATTCGTCATATTTTCACTCTTTTAAGAAGTAAAAACATTTATCGTACAGTTTTTTCTTCCGCGTTAATTTGAGCTGTTACATTTCTCATATTTCTGTTTCTTGTAAAATCTTTCTTCTTCTCCTATTTCGTTTCAATTCACAGTATGGACTTTCCCTTAAGTATATACCTGAGCAAATATTTATGTATTGTCTCGCGACAAGCATGTAGTTACTGATCATTTTAATAAAATAAAAGCATGCTACAATATCAAATTACATACTTTAGTTTGCTTCTGAATTGCATTTTATTCTTAAAATAAATAGTTAATTGTCATAAACTGATTTACTACTTAATTTTACAACTGAAATTATTACATTATTATACTATTGTCCACCGCTGTAGTCTCGAGGTAGAGCGCTGCCTTGTCACGCAGCGAGCCTGGGTTCGATTCCCGGTCGGGACAGGCTCCTGGGTTTTTTCGGTGATTTCCTCAACTGTAAGACAAATGTCAAGAAATGTCATCCGACCATCATCATCCTTAGCATTATCATCATCATCCCTCACCGGTGTGGAAAGCAACGGGAAGGTACCACACCTATAATTTGTTAGTAAAGCTGCAAAGCAGTGTGATTGCAGTGAAAGACCTGCCCTCGGGCAGAATTACTATAGAATAGAATTATAATATTATTTGGTCATATTTTTTAATGTTACAGTGCCTATTTTTTGTAAATTTTAGGTCATAACTGCATTTTTTTGCATATTTCGGTGATTTTTGGATCATAAAAATCCTAGCCCTAATAATAATAATAATAATAATAATAATAATAATAATAATAATAATAATAATAGTAATAATAATAATAATATAATAATAATAATTTTATTTAAATGCATGAGTTTACAAAATAAGTAGGCCTACAACAAAAGAGAAAAAGAAATGCTAGATACGAAATTTGAACCAAATATTTTCAGCTTCAGCTCTGACATACTAACCAATGATACTAAGGCAATCGAGGAGCAGACAAATGTCATTAGTTAGTGCGCCAGCATGCAAACTGGAGATCTTGGATACAAATACTGGTTCAGGTAGAATTTTTTCTCTTTAGTTGTATTGCATGCAAGTGAAAAACTATTTTTTGTCCAAAAGTACAATCTGATGAAAATTAAACAAAGCTAGTATGTATTTTTCTATCACCTTTAATTTTAATAATCATCAACTTTATTTTTCGGGGTTTCTCCCGTTTTTCCCTGCCACAAATTTTATTCCACCGTTTCTCCATGCTCATCTTATCCATTTCATTTCATTCATCCGTCCCTGTGATGGTACGTCAGGAGTGGTCGGCCAGCACCCTTGTCATTCACAGACCTCTATAAATATAGGGGCTTCATTTCATCTCATTCCTCGACCCGATCCTGGGTTGGACACGAGTTGAGGATATTTATTTATGAACTTTATTGTGTTATTAGATTTTACTTTTATTATTTTCAGTTCGGTCCAATAATCGTTTAGTACTCAATATTATTGTGATTTTTATATTTGAATGTAACATGTTTGTCCCGATGAGTGGAAGAGAAGGCCACATGACTTCAATTCCACCAGGATAAATAAATAAATCTTCTTCTTCTTCACTTCACGAGCTGGGCATAAATTGCCTGTTCTGCCTCACAGTTGTTTTGTCCATTTTTCACTGGCCTTCCTACATTCCTTGAACCTCTTGGCTTGTAGTTGAATGCTGTTCTTGGTAATCTTGTTACATTCATTCTTTCCACACCCTCTATATTCTCTGATTTTCTCATTCAATGGATATATATTTTAACTCTGTTCTTATATCTTCATTCCTTATCCGATCCAATCTTGTGCAGCCTTTTGTTCTTCTAAGGTAGTTCATTTCTGCGCTTTGTATTCTACTTTGCAAATTTTTGGTCATTACCCAAGTTTCGCTCCCATAAAGTAATGCAGGAACTGCCAATGTTTTATAAACTTTAATCTAGTATCTATTCTTGTTTTATTATTTAATGAAATAAACAAATAAAATAATGAAATAAAATAAATAATGTTTCTGGAATAAATTTTTCTTTAGGTAGTCTGATTTGACTTGAGTAGCCCTGATATACAGTTACTTCTGCAATGCTTTAGTGTCAATGGTAGTCCCATTACTTGACCACAAAATTAATGATCGCTGCAGACATATTAATAGTGCTGAACCAGGAGGAATATAAATTGTATGCAGAGAAGAATGTTCAATCTGTCGGTGACCTTTACATTATAATCGTTACTCTCGATTACCAAATGTAACGGGTTAACTTCTTTAACACGTCAAATGCTTTACCCATCCAATTAATTCTAAAATAAACACTTGACAAAATTTTCATTATGCCATATATAGAATGTATTAGTTTAGTTACAGTTCCTTGTCTCGAGAATAATAATGATGTGTCATTAGTGAATGAAATGCGTTATACTTGAAACATGTAACACGTCTGAATTTGAAAAGGCAGGACGCAAAACTAAGCAGGGATCTTGTATTTATATATAATATTTTGTTTCTTCTGGACATGCTACATGAAGATTCTGTTTATGTTGAATGCAGGAGACTTCCTTGGAACTTTATCTCACTTTACCATCACATGTTATGCTATTAAAATACTTAAATAAAATAATTGAGGACAACTGGATATTTATTCAAGTCGACGTTTCAATCTCCTTGTGTGAGATCATTTTCAAAATATTTGACAAGATTGTTTATAATTAGAGCGAGGAATTATATGAAGAAAATTATACGAAAATATGAAATCGTGAAGACAAAATATGAAAAATATGAAAATTATGACGCAAAAATATTATGAAGCTACTATTTTCTATACTTTTTACATATATTTATAGACATAGGCCCACTATAACTTATAAGTGTACATACCAGCACATAAATGAGACAAACAGAACTTATTTATAGCTCAAGAGATCAAGATATTCACTGTATTTCAATTTTAATTAGCTTTTTCATTCATTCTGACCCAATATAAAATATCATATTCATGATCTGAAACAATTTTAATGGATCACGCCATAGTGTAGTTGTATAAGGGAACGTGGTGCAAACAGGAAAGTCGTGGGTTCGAGTCTCGATATTGTCAAGATTTTTAGCTGGACCAGACCTTCTGGTGGCATTGTGGACCTGGGGTCTCAGATGGAAGTGAGTACTAGATGCATGTTCTGGGCACAAATGCGGCCATCAGGCAGATCTGACAACCCGGCAGACATCTAGTGTCTATTGTCTAGAAAGTTGGAAGCTTCAACATACCACTAACCCAAAGGCCCCCCCAAGACTGTAGTGGAATCACTTTACCTTCATAAATAAAAACTGAGGGGTTATATATAATACAATTAATTCATATATTGAATGATATTTAATTATGAAATCCAAACATATACAAGAAACAATACATTGTAACCAAAACAAACAGGTTTCCATGAAATATAGCACTAACAAAGTTTGGAACAGATATAGTTTGAATTATTGCTATTTTTACTTTGCATAAAAATATTAATTTACTGGAGATGCAAGTGTAACAATAACATTAAATTGGACGATTTAAAATACAAGTAAACCATTCTAGATGTCATATTTGGAGAAAGAATATGTTAAAAGTTATTAGTCCATAATTGATTCCAGGGATTGTTTCAGAGCTCTCTTTGCAATTAAAGTTACATTTAATGTTGAACTTCAAACTTGGTGAAATGTAGTTAAGAATAATTAAATTTTTTTAATGAAATGGGTCTAACATTGTGTCCATAATCTTGGTCTAATTGTGTTTTGAACAATCCAATTGTCTATTCTGTTTGTAATACACAGAAGTTTTTTTTGTTTTACACGATGAAAAATTATGCTCAACATCACACAATGTTATGGCAGCATACTTGTATCATGCTATATTCGATAGTTTGATGCCCTTACCTACATGAACTTTACTAATTTAGCAAAGCACTTAAACGGAAATGAGTACCAGATGCATGTTCTGGAGGGTAAAGGTGGCCGTCACACAGGGCTGACAAGTGCCGATTGTCCAGAAAAAGTGGTAGCCTTATCCTCCTACTACCCCAAGGGCCTCTTGAGGCCTGTAATGGGATTACTTTACTTTACTGCTTCAAGTTTACCAGCAGTCTTTCCTATATTTAAATGTTCACAAAGTAAAGACTGCTCTCAGGTAGCAATAACGAGTTGACAGTTGTTATACCTGACTATAGAATATTCCAACATTGTTATTCTACTTATTCATCTAGGCTCATGATCAAGTTTAGGACAAAAAACCTCCATCTAACACGTCACTCTGTGACTCTTCATCTAATTATTTGCTTTTATAAAATCTATCTATATTGTTCAGAAGGGATACTGAGAATTTTCACTTGTCTACCACTTTACACTGTCAAAAATTACATAAATATATTTATTTCAAGAAATATTTTAATGAATTCCTAGAACTTTTATTGAAAAAAAAAACGGGAATTTGAAAGTTGAAAAATATGAAGGAGTATGAAATTTTCACTAAAATATGAACATTTTGCTAAAATATTATGAAATATGAAGTTTTTTGTTGGTCTTATTTGATTCTACACATCATGACATGTACAGATACTTAGTCTCAGCGCTCTCGGACAAATAGTTTAAAACATGAAATTTCATAAAATTCCGCGCTCTATTTATAATACATACGTAGTTACCATCACCAGGGTTTTTATTAAGTTATTTACAAATTTAAAATTCCAATTTATGATTAAAAATATTTTAACAAGGAATGATATTATATTATTTTTGGTCTGGACATCTTACCTCAATATTAATGTTGATTTGTTGATTTGTTCTGACGATAAAACAGAATTGTTTTGAAACATGTCCAAGAACAAATCAACATTAATATTGAAGTAAGATGTCCAGACCAAAAATAATATAATTAAAATAACCTCAAAATATAACTTCCTAAAATTAAATATTAAGGAATTATATGTTTAACACCATTCACTCCAATATGTTTTTGCGCGATAGTGCGCTTTATCGTACTTACAGCAATGGCGACCATGATTGAAAGTTCAACTTCCGACATTTCGTGATTGCCAACCTAAATAAGTATACTGTAATAAAATAACTATACTGTAATATTACATATTAGACCCCAAGTGTGGGAAGTAAAACCACTGCCCTCTATTAAACTAAATACGATGTAGGCCTATATACAAAAAATATCCAAAAGGTAGTAGTATTTATATTCATTATACGAAACAAATCACTGCATTTTAAATTACCTGAAGTTTATTTGAAACAATATAAAACAATAAATACATACTTGCCGCCATTTTATAACTAATTGGTCTCACGGCTTCCTGTTGTTTCAACTAATAAACATCGCCCACAGTGTTAACATTAGTCAGTTGTTTATAATGAACGCAAATATTTCCAACAAATAGGCCTATGTTATTATTTTACTATTATTTATTATTTTGAAAACACAATCGCGCAAAAAATGTACAACGCACGTTTGTAAAGTGTTTTACGGAATCTTGGAAAAGGTATTTAACCACATAAGAACTAAATCTTGGATGAGTGTACGTCTTCGGAAACGGACCACAGCGAAAACTCTAGGCCTGTGTATTTTATTATACAAGACCTAAACCTGTGACTCGAACTTCTCATTCCTTGATAATGGCATGTGGGATCATGCCGAAATGTCGGAATCAGTGGCCAGAGGCCCGAACTTGAATCCAAAGACGCGGAAAACCTAAGAAAACTTTCATATTCATACTTATATCCGCGAAAATCTGCAATGTAACACATCGTAATATAGGCTGTCCCGGGCCGTAGCCGAGCGGTTAAGGTAGGAAGCCTTGGCGCAGAGCTACGGGACTTGCGCTGGTTCGAGTCTCCATGGGGGAAGCAATTTTCTCATGGTATTTTGGCCAGTATGGGACCGGTGCCCACCCAGCATCGTGAGGCAATTGGGTAGCTACAATAAGTGGCGGCTCCAGGTTGAAGAACCAGCTATAACGGCTGGGGGACTCGACATGCTAACCACATGTCACCCCTACACTTGCTGTTGATCATCTACTTCTCTGTGATTGACACATGTGGATGAGAAGGGCCAGCAGCCGGCTGGTAAAAGGGCAACCGCTGAAAAGTGGAAAGACCCTAAATCGAAATCAATCGGAATATAGGCTACTATTGTTTATTCAATGCTTTATTTTGTTATTTTTTTATATAGGTAATTTCTGCTATCAGTCATTTGAGGTAATTATTTTCTAAGTGTAAAATTGACATGTCATCTCACTTCGTTTCATGATTTTGATTAATTCTATGTTCATTGATTACTGAAAATTCTGCACCTGGTTTACTGATGTTCTTTTATGTTCATCAATTATTCCCCATAGAAATCGTTTTGTTTGGCCCACATACTGTAAGACTTGTCACAATCACCAAACTGAATTTTGTATATACCATCTGTCAATTTATTACTATTAATTTTTTCTCTGCCAGTTTTTATTAAATTTCTAAATTTCCTTCAAGACTGTTAGGAACACTATGAGCAAAAACAAATTCAGCGTGTTTAAGTTCGATGATCTAGCAGGCCATGCAACAAGGCCCAGAGAATGACATTCTTAAGTGCCGTGGCAACGATGCATTTATGGCCACTTGTTCATAAGACATTTTTTTCCCTCTACTTACAGTCAGGAATCAGTCACTGCAGTTGGTCGGTGTAATTAAAACTCTCCCCGTAATGATGTGAATAAGATAATGATGGTATTCGGGGACCATTTTGGCCTTAAAGTTTCCTGACATTTCTCCTATAGCTGAGGAAAAAATCCCGGAAGAACTTCACCCAGGAAGTTTGTTCCCACCAGGAATCGAACCCGGACCCTCTACATGAAAAAGCAGCACTATACCTCAAGACCACAGCGGTGGCCAAAAATTTGGATAATTATTCTTATTCTTCTTGTTGTAAGCCCATGTTTCCCTTAACAGAGATTTAGGCGCTCTCCCCCTACAGGGAAGAATTTGAACCGTACTAATTTATATTTGAAGAGAAAAATTTTCGCCTAGACCGAGACTCGAACCCGGGACCCTTGGCTTTCCGGGCCAAGTGCTCTACCAACTGAGCTATCGAGGCGAGTAACGATCTAGACGCAAATTTTTCTCTTATATACGTTGTAATTTTCTCTTCAAATATAATTTATCTTTCAGTGAGAAACGTTAAATCAATAATAAAAACATCATACTAATTTAGTTACACTTGTTTTCGTACATATGTCATTTGTGTGGTCCGTGGTCAGCGTTCTGCCTCATACTGACATCTAGGAAACTAAGGTAATGCTAAGACGGGAAAATTCGGTAAATTTTGCTTAGAGGCCCAGAGGACTTGCTCCTTGGATTTTTTAATCCTAAAAAAATCCATCGACTCCGGCCGGGTTTGAACCCGCGACTCTCGGGATCAGAGGCAAGGAACATTACCACTAGTCCACCGCGGCCGAATTAATTATTCTCATTAATTTATTTTAAATAGAGAAACAGTTTTTGGGAAAAATATTTGGAGAATAAAATAGCCTATGTATATTTTGAAAAATCTACCCCTCCCAATTTCTAAAATTAGACAGTGTATATTTTGTGGCTAGAATCTAATTACGAAACGAAGGCCGCCTTGTGGCGATGTGTAATACCATCTCACCACAAGGTGGTTTGAAACAGGATCAGGTGTTCGCAACCTAATATTAAATATTGTCACTTGTTGCTCGTATCCACTTATGTGTGAAAACAGTGTATAATGTGATCAACTTTTTATATCTAAGAAAAAATTAAACATTTGTTGCACATTATTCAGCTATTAATTTAATATGGTACGAAGTTAATTTAAAATGATTTATTATTATTAGATCTGAAAAAAAGTATTGGTATCAGGGTAGTAACTAATTTCTATACAAATTGTTTACAAAATGCGTGTCTTTGTCGAGCGTCTCCACTGCCTGCTCGGAGCGGAGAGTGTATGTTCGACTCTCCTCAGTAATAGATCTGTTTACGTGACGTGTGGTTGAATCAGAATGCCGAAACAAAAATTGTGCAAAGATGAGTACATTGTTAAAGCGCGGGTAAACGGCGGGAGTAACTATGACTCTCTTAAGTGACCCTAGACACTTAGGACCCAACTGCGGTAATCCCGTCCGCAGACCTCACCGGAAGGAGAGGCTTGATTGGGAAGCTAGCTGGCTCCGGGCAATAGCCCAGCCAGAGTTGGGAGAGACATGTGGATACCGTACCAACTTGGGATGTGTTGGGGAGTCCATGTCTCTGCTAAAGCTAGCTCTGGGGGGCAGAGTGTGAGCTTCACTCGCCTCTGTCGGACTGGAGGAGGCCGGTTCCGCCTCTCTCACTGTCCTGTGTAACAAGTGAGCTTAGGTCCTTCTGGACGATAGATGGGTTCCGCCCGGTAACTGAAATCAGTGACAACACGCTGGAGTAGGGATGCCCTTGGGTCGCTGTAGTGGCCGCCCTTGGGTCCGAGGCAGGCCTATTCGCCAGTTGGACTATACTTAGTGTGTGGAGCCTTGTTACAGAAAACTTGTCTCCAGGAGGGGACAGCTGGGGATGAGTAACACACCCCTTGGAAGGCACGGAGGCTAGTTCCTCCACTTGAAGCATTGCTTAGCTTTGCGAGTCCTTGTCTGCGCTACCTAAGAAGGTAGAACTTAGACAGCAAGGGCGGCGGGCCTGCATTAGCAGGGTGGACACCTTCGCGAGGTTTTCCCTGTTAAGGTTTTCCTGCACCTTAATGGTGGGGGACCGAACTAAGATCCATCCCCTTTGGGGGGTCCCGCTTAGCCTGATTCTCCAAGCTCTCATTAATAGATTTTAAGCAGGGAGCTTTTTCTAAATTGGAACCACCCTAGCAGTGGTAGTGCCATTCGCTTGTCTCAAAAATCCAGGGCTAGTGGATAAGTGCAAGACTTAGGTCTATTGCTCTCCACACCCTCATAGTTGCTCTCGGGCGGCTGAGCTATCCAACGGCTTACACAAAAGTTGTAAGTGATCCCGTAAGGTCGATCTATCAATAGCCAAATGCCTCGTCATCTAATTAGTGACGCGCATGAATGGATTAACGAGATTCTCTCTGTCCCTATCTACTACGGACTGTACTAGAAGTCTGTCCTTAGTAGCTCGTGTCAACGTGCAGTTTGTAAACACAGAGGTCTAAGTACGATGCAGCCAAGCATGTAACCCAAACTTTTTACAGGCCTAATTTTTATATTTGCCGTTAAAAATACCGACTAACTTCAGTATTTAGCAGAGAATAGAGAATTAGAACTTTCAAGATATGAAATTCATGTCCGAAAATGCGTGATTTGCCAGTTACAAAGAACAAGTTTTGCAGCACTTCGAATATAGGCTTTAAGGTTTTTTCACAATTATAATATAGTCTCGAGATAGCGTGCTGCTTTGTCACGCAGCGGGCTCGGTTCCGATTCCCGGTCGGGGCAGACTCCTGGGTGAGGTTTTTCGGGGTTTTTCCTCACCTGTAAGACAAATGTCGGGAAGCTTAGGGCCCAACGGTCCCCGAAAATAATCTGGGCAACATCATCATCCTTATCATTATTACTATCATCTTTCACGGTGTAGAAAGCAACGGGAAGCTACCATACCTATAATTCCCTAGTAAAGATGCAAAGCATAGCATGAAAATGCTATGATTGCTGTGAAAGACCTGCCCTCGGGCAGAATTACTATGGATGGATAATACTGTATAGCTGTATTGCTCTTATGGGGCTATCATTGTACTTTAGGGAGGACATAAGATTACGAGTATTTGAGAGTAAAGTTCTTATGAAAATTTCTTGACGAAAGAGAGATGAACAGACAGGCGAATAGAGAAGACTACTTAACAGTGAGCTATATGATCTTTATTGGAAACTAGTTATAACAAGAAGAGTTAAGTCTCGAAGACTGCGATGGGCAGGACATGTGACACGAGTGGGAAATGAAAGAGGGTCATGGAAGCTTCTTGTAGGAGAACCAGAGCGAAAACACCCAATTGGTAGATCAAGAATGACGTTGGAGAATAACATTAATCATGATTTGAGGAAGTAGATTATACAGCGGATGATTGGAAAACATTAGCTGAGGATAGGGATGTGTGGAGAGCTTCTTTCTGCGCTGCCATGAACGTACGGGTTCGATAGTGCCAGTGAGTTGGTTAAACTTGTATATTATGTTAGATTGATGTATTGGTTAATTAGTTTGAATTATTTAATTAAGTGAATTAGTTTCACCTACAACTTTGCCAAAAACAGTGGTTGTCCGATTTAAGAGGAATATGCCATTATGGAATATATAATTTTCATCCAATCATTTAATAAAGTTAGGAGGTGAACTCAATTACTGGAACAGTGGCTAATGGAGAGGCCAACGAAACATGTTTTGCCACGTACCAGCCGTGGTCAAAGAAGAGTACGTAACTAATATATCACGTATGCTTTACTCAGCGAAAATGTTCTGGAGCTACTGGCGTTTCTGTGATCACGATATATAAAATTCGTAGTGAGGCTTCTAGTAGCTCCGTGGTATCTAAAGGCTATCCGCTCTTAAAGTGATCCTCATCAAAGCAGAACCATGTGCCCTGCTCGCTTTTCATTGGTTATGGACACCGATGTACGATGTAGAAGCAATAAATACGTGAAAAAGTAGTTCCCTTCATTAAATTAAAAATATGTCCTCTGAATATACTTTTTATTCTTCGCGAATGAAAATAATAATATTAAAAACATAGGAAATATTCTAAAATATACGTAATCAATAATATTACAACTTAAAATAGTTTATTATATATATGGATAATGCATTCGAGTTATGCTTCAGTCGATTCTGATGCAACAAAATGGCTGAAAGTGTTGAGTTTCTTTGTTGCTCTGTCGCCATCTAAATTTTTAAAACTTAAGTCTGGCAAACCATTGACTCGTGATCAAAAAACAGTAATTTTAAATGTATTTCAGAATTCAGTGAAAAATGTCACCAACTTTCTAGTAATCTACCCCATTCAACGATCACATGTCTCATATACGTCACAAGTGTTCCCTGTCAATGTGACAGTAATTGTGGCGCGAATGGCGGAAGGATACAATTGGCGTTTGTTTATGTTAGGATCACTCTAAGAGCGGATAAGATATACGAAGAAAATAAGTGTTGCATGCGCTATTAGCCGGAAGGTCGAGGGTTCGAGTCCCGGTGTGATCAGGATTTTTAAACTGTCCCAAACCTTTTAGCGGCACTATGGCCCTGGGGTCGACTCAGCCTCTAACGGGAATGAGTACCAGACACTTGTTCTGGGGGTAACGGCGGCCGTCACGCTGGGCTGACAACCCGGCTGACATCAAGTGCCGATTGTCCAGAAAAAGTGGGAGCCTTAACTTCCTACTACCGCAATGGCCTCCTGAGGCCTGTACTGGGATCACTTTACCTTTTACCAAGAAAACTCAGCAGTTCAATGAAATATGGCGATTTTGTGAAAAGGGGAATTCACCGTAAAGTGCATAATTTTTTTAATCGATCACCAAATATTGCTATCATACTAAACGCAGTTAACCCTGAGGCAGATCTCCCAATTCTCCCATGACACAGGACATGGATTTTCTTTATGTTAAGAATGGGAAAAAAATCTATGTTGTTGGAGCGGGAAGATATTTTATTTTGGTGTCATAGGTACCTATCAGAAATTTTATATTATGTTTTACGGTATACACAGTGTTGTTTTTTAATCTTACTGAATTATTCATAAATTTCTTGAGTATAAACTATGTTTTTTTTCCCCTGGATGATTGTAATTTATAAAAAAAATATAAACATGGAAGTTTTGAAGAGAATGGAAATAATAAAGGAAAATTTGCAATTGCTTACCTCAATAGTATATTGCGGGATAAAAAAAAATATATATTTGTATTGTAAGCCTATGTTTTCCCTTTACAGAGATTTAGGCACTCTCCCCCTAGAGGGAAGATTTTGAACCATATTACTTTAGTTGCAATTGTTTTCGTAAAGTTGTCATTTTGAGTGGTCCGTGTTCCGCCTCATACTGACATCTAGGAAACCAAGGTAGTTCTAGGACGGGAAAATTCGGTAAATTTTGCTTAGAGGCCTTTTCATTCAGGCTTAAGAATTTTTAACGAGCCTGAAAATCTTCAGACTCGGGACCAACGGCTTAAACTCCTTCCCGGAGGACTTGCTCCTTGGATTTTTCCGTCCTAAAAAATCCATCTACCCCGGCCGGGTTTGAACCCGCGACCCTCGGGAGCAGAGGCAAGGAGCATAACCACTAGTCCACCGCGGCCGATATATAAAAATATAAATAATAAACATAAAAGTAATATATATCATACAATTAATAAAAGTATAATCACTTATTGGAGCAGAACTTTGACCGTTAACAACAGAAACACACAAACATCTTTTGACAACGGAAATGGATTTTATATGAAGGCCAGCACGAATTTCAAGAAGAGAAGAAATTAGAAACTCAGTTATAAGGGAGAAAATGAAGATTGAACACACTATTTTAGAATATATTAAAACTCAGCAATTAAGATGTTACAGACGTCCAGCGAATGGAAGAGGATCGGCTACCAAAATATGTTTTGGAATGGAAACCTGAGGGAAGACGAGGCAGGGGAAAACCTGAAACCGCCTGGAATCTGGGAATATATTTATACATGAAGAAGAAACATGTACAACCAGGAGATTGGATGCACCGACAAAATTGGCTATTAGGAATCGGACGATGTCAAAAACACCAATCAACCGATGATCTATCTAAATATATTGTAGGCCTATGTATAAAAGCGAATGTTTGTATATTTGTGATTTATATATTTCTGAACTATGGAAATGAAACATTTTCATGAAAATGTGTATATGCAGAACGCTTATTATCAACATTTATTAAAAGTTTATTTAACTTAATCAACCTTAAAAATACTTCAAGTTAAATTAAACTAATAACCTTCAAAGTTATAAATAGAGAAGCTTCTTTAAGTCTTAAGCCCTAGTAGCTTGCTACTCCTACAGAATTGCATTCTGTTATCATTTTTGAATATAGAACTTTTCTAGTTTTTAGACACGGTGAGTGTTTAGTCGCTATCTATTATTCTCTAAAACCATTAGGCGTAGGACTTCTCCTGAAACGAAAATTTAAAAATCCTTCTAGTGGACGCATTTTTCTATGTTTCATAAACGAAACTCAGTATATTCTATAAAAATAAACCGAGGTACATGTTCTCCAAAACGCAGCCAAATACGATAAATAAAGTGAGGGTATACCTGAAATTCGAAATGAATTCAATACAGCGTTTCTGGATTTTAATTTTATAACTCTCCAAACGATCATCGAACGATCTGAATCAAAGATCATTAAGTGGTTAGGAAGTGTGTTAAGAATGAGGGATGACAGATGTCCAAAATCTTCAATTGACAACATCCTGGTATAAGAATGAGAGGAAGACCAATATCTACGTAGAAGGAAAATACGTTGAGTGGTATGAGAACCAGGCTGAGTTTAGAGACTCATTGAATACAAATAAGTGAAGACTGGAACATGCGTTCAACAGAAATAAATTATTATTATTATTTTTTTTTTTTCCAAATGCCCCAGGTTTATCATTCGACATTCCTGGTTTCTCTCCTGGCATGACGTACTTGTAACCCACTTCTGAGGTTGGAGCGCCTGGAAGGCGGGGTTACGTTGCCCCGATGATATGATGGGTGATGATGATGATAATGGTGTGCCAGGAGATTCCCTGATCCTAAGCTTAACCTAAGATGAATATGAATGATGATGCTTCCGATGGCCATGTGATTTCGGGGACCGTTTGTCCTTAAAGTTTTCCTGACATTTGTCTTACAGGTGAGGAAAAACCCCGATGAAAACCTCACCCAGACGAACTGTCCCGACCGGGGATCGAACCCGGGCCCGCTGCGTCACAAGGCAGCACGCTACCCCGAGACCAAAATAAATTAATATTAGGAGTGGAAAAGTACTATTTATCTATTTTGAATATTCTGGCCAGAGAATACATTTTTCGATTATCAGTATTATACTGCAGAAAAATGTGAGAAATCCCTGAATGGAATCTTCTTCAGGGGACGTGACGTATATAAAAACGCGGAAGAACATGGTAAATAGTATTAAAGTTGTCAAGAATGTCCATTAGGATGAGTGTACACTTCAATGTCCGATGTAACTGTCAGCAGATGAATAATGTGCTGTACTTTCTCCTCTAGACAAACACCCTTTAACACGATCCTTTTAAATATGACACTGAATCTTGCCATTGCCGATCATCAGGGTCAAACAAACATGCTATCATACTTCGACCTAGTGAAAATACGAAGACAAAGATATTAATCAAATATTACAGTAAAAGAAACATAATATGATACTATATTATGGGAACATTTTAGAAATCTCTCCCTCCCGTTCAGCCTATAAATTCACAAGTATTGATAATTGCGAATTAGATACATTCCCCCTTAAAAATAAAACTTTACAAGGATTATAAAACTAACTAGAACCTTAATAAAGTTTATAATCCTATTACCTATATACGAAAGACTTGCATGGAAGCTTCTTGTAGGAAAGCCAGAGGGAAAACGCCCCGTTGGTAGACCAAGAATGAGGTGGGAGAATAACATTAACTATGATTTGAGGGAAGTAGATTATACAGGGAATGATTGGAAAGCATTAGCTCAGGATAGGGATGTATGGAGAGATTATGTCTGCGTGGCCATAGACCTACGGGTTTGATAGTGCCATTGAGTTAGTTTAATTTAATTATTCAAATATTTCAACAATAAATTGTGTATTTTTCCGTTTTTTGTTTGAATTTATGTAGATGGCATGATGTCACAGAATCCCCGAAATTGCTACAATATAGCCCACCTTCTCATGTCTTTAGGGGACCGAATGGTGAAAATGTTGGAAAATGGCAAAAAAAAAATTTTTTTTTGTGTATTTGCTTTTTATTGACTTTGATTCTTTAGGATCATTTTCGTGTAAACATTTTTATTGTAGGAGCAAAATTGACCCCGTGACATAAGAGTTTAAATACCCTTGCACGATTGGTTAGCATTTCTACTTAAAACTTAAAATACTTTTTTTCGGTTTCCATTTTTATTTTACATTTTCCAAAACTTAAAATGCCCATTTTTTTGTTATCAAAGTGAAATTTTGTGGTTTGACTCTCCAATATGCTAATTCAAACTTGCTATTCAGTTACTACATGTGTTCTTTTAAAATGAGATGGAAAAAATAATAAGTGATAAAATATTTTTTTTTCAAAAAATCAATATTTGTTGCATAGCAAACGTGTTTAGTGGAATCATGAAGACTCTGAATCTCAAATTTGAACAGAGAATATCTAAATATGAATCGTAAGGAGCATTTTTTAGGAAATATTAAAAAAAATGTTCTAAAAATCATAATTTTGATACTATTCTACTTATAAACACCTAACTTCACGAAACGCTTCTATAAGCACATAATGAATGTGATAAACATTTCAAAACAATCAGATCAAAACTAAAAGAAATTTGAAATTCACCCTTAACTGTTGCACTCACTATAGTATCTTTTTATATTCTCAGTAAATTTTAATCCATCTGAGGGTACATACATTGCTTTAAACAGCAGGTTTACGGCAAGCATACCAGGAAAGGATGCAATAAAATTTTGTTTTAGGAACTTACGTGAAATTAAAATGATCATGCTGTTTGAATTGCAAAATATGTGTTTAATGTACTGAAAATCATGAGAGAAAGATGAGGGATGACTTCATTTTCATAAGTATGTCTGATATTTTGCTTACAATCTTTCATAATTGACTTTTACCTAATACGGTAGCGCACGGATTTTGCGCATCCCTCATACCTGAATAGATTTACTGCTCGCTCTCTTCATGGCTTGTAAAAAGCCGTGATTTCAATTTACGACTAGAAATGTGTCTTTAAAACCGAAACGAGGTCTATACAATGTACTTACAATACGACCTCATTATTTCCTTTATTTCTCTTCTAACTACACTAACAGTGTAAGCAGTTTAAGACAATCAAAATACTGGAAATATGATACATTTTTATTTATTTTATTTATTTTGGATGGACAGAGAGGAATGGCGTTTGATTTCCGGAAGACGGCGGCAGCTGTCATGATACCGGATGATGATTTTATTTATTTATTTTACCTGATGGAGTTAAGACCGTAAAGTCTTCTCTTCTACTTCACCAGGGTTAAAATTATACATATAATAACAGTTATGATTTATCTACATGATTAATTATACATAATAGATATAGGCAGGCTACACAATATAGAGACAATGGAAATAAATGCAATTTGTAATAATAATAATAATAATAATAATAATAATAATAATAATAAACAGTATTAATAATAATAATAGTAATAGTAATAATAGTAATAATAATAGTAATAATAGTAATAATAGTAATAATAATAATAATAATAATAATAATAATAATAATAATAGTAGTAACAATAAGTTACAAAGTTTTAGCTATTCTTGTTCTTTGTATGGCTCGGAATGTTGGACTCCCACCGAAAGTTTAATAAAAAGACTGGAAGCAGCTGAGATGAAATGTACACTATATGTGACAGGATGGACTCTTTTGAACAAACGGAGGATTGAAGATATTTGTGAGGAATTACAAATAACTAGTGTTTGTAACAAAAATAGAAGAATTTAGAAATAAATGGTTTGAACATGTTAGCAATTAAAGTAGCAAAATTGGAAAGTGTTAAATAACATTGATTACTGCTTATGAAAAATGGTGGTGTAAAATTTTCAAAACTACATACTTCTAAATTAAGCCGGCCGTTGACGTTGGTGGTGACATCTACCTGGCAGCGGACGAAACGAGAATTGTAGATTTATATAATTATGTGGAAAGAATTGTTAATGTTTGTGCCATGTCTCGAATAGTGTAGTAGACTTTCTCGCTCGTACAGAATACGAGAGGTCCACGGTTCGATTCCTGGTTCCGACATAAATTTTTCTTTTCACAGTATCATTATAATATTGTACTACGTTTTGTCCGAATTTTGCATTTTCTTCCTTCAGTTTTCTTGTCGTGCACTCTAAATCTTCGTAATCTCTGCCATCAATGGCTGATCATCAGGAAATAGCAACAATTAAATCGTATCTGCTTCTACCTTTTTTCCCATGGGTTAACATTTGATTTTCAACAGTGTTAAGGTGTTTTCTATACAGCACAATAATAATAATAATAATAATAATAATAATAATAATAATAATAATAATAATAATAATAATAATAGTAAGTTAATGATGATAATATATTTTTTAAACAGTTATGAGTATTAACGGGAACTTGTGTTTATTGCAGCCACTGCTCTATAAACGTGGAACGATAGAATAAATAACTTGTTAGCGAAATGGAATATATCATGAAATATGTAACCCAGTTGTAAGATTGAACTGGCGACCTTCTGTAAAACAGGATGAATGTCTTGATGACATCACTGTGGTGTCTGCACCACAAATTCAGCGCCTGTAACACAACTTCTTTTCTCTTTGGGCAGAGAGATGAAGAAGTGGAATTCGTGTTGTTAGTGACAGTACAATTAAGAAATCTAGTACAGATGTCAGCGCTAGCTCAACCTTGAATACTAACGCTTCTGTCTCTCTGAACTGAATTCCAAAGTCTTTGGTTCACTTAAATAGCTTATTTTCAGATCGTCTGTAAATTTTCCTTAAACTGTGAAAAGTACTAACGTTTTGGATAATACAGAAAACACGTGAGCAAGAGTACATAATCCATCCATCCATCCATCCATAGTAATTCTGATCGAGGGCAGGTCTTTCACTGCTATGCTATGATTTGCAGCTTTACTAGGGAATTGTAGGTGGTAGCTTCCCGTTGCTTTCCACATCGGTGAAGGAGGATGATGATGATGATGATAATCATAAGGATGATGATGATGACCAAATGATTTCGAGGACCGTTTTGGCCTGAAAGGTTTCCTGACATTTGTCTTACAGGTGAGAAAAAAAAACCGATAAAACCTCACCCAGAAAAACTGCCCCGACCAGGGATCGAACCCGGGCCGCTGCATGACAAGGCAGCACGCTACATTGAGACCACAGTGGTGGATGAGTACATAATAATGAAGTCAAAATACAGTACCGGTACTTCAAATTTGTTAATAATGTTATTTATATTTTATAAGGGAATTCTTAATCGCATAAAGAAAACTGCAGTAGCACACATTGAAATATGCAATACGATGTTGGGCAAGAAAGACGTTAGCATTGAAATTAAAATGTCATCTCAATTATAGTACCTATAGGGCAGTATGGAACTGGAAGCCTGTTAATGCTAGATAAACATCGAAGTAAATTAACAGATATATAAATTAAATACTTGGTTTATTTCTGTCCGATTTTAAATCTTTAGGCTTTTAGCATTGTTATGTTTTTGTGACGAACAGGGAGCTGGCTTGATGCATCAACCCCCAACCTGGAGGACCAGGTGATTTTTGGTCAAGGTTTTCTTCCTCTAGCTTTTATCAAACCAATGACGAACTGCAAGGCAGCAGTATCTGTACCCTAGATAAGGTGCCCTTACAGGGAACTTTCAGCCGGGCGTACTGAACCCTGGTCCTTTAACGAGGTAGTTACTCCTCCCCCCCACCCTTTTCTAACCTGGCTTGGAACAGGCTTTGGCGGGAATCGTGTCCACCTGGAAGAAGGAAAGGAAGATCTCGAAACAAGGGGAATGCAAGAAATAACTGGAATGAGAACAAGAGGACTGGAGGAGTGGGTGGATAGAGACGAATGGAGAAGAAAAATAAAACTTTAGGCACAGAAATATGTGTGAACATTAAAATTCTGTATAAAAAGTAAATCAGATACTAAGAAATAACAGCAGATAAGACACCACAAGTTAGAATATGTAATTATAGAATAAGAAAAGAGGTTGGACAGGAGAAGACATTAGTAGATACCATTGAAGAGGCAACTCAAGTGGTATGGGCATGTATGTCAGAGGAAAGAAACTCAAACAAGTCATGGAAATTAGAACACGGGAAAGAATTTAAGAGGAATATGAGAGCTAAATGCGGAAATACAATAGACAGAATAGGACGACAGCGAAGAAAAAAGTAGAAGTGAGAAACATGCACAGTTATAGAAGCCAATGGAGGAACTGGATGGACGCAGGTGAACATGACGCCTAACGCCATTAAAGGTAAGACGAAGAGGATGAAGAATACTGTCGTTCAAATAAACTTTTTGAGTGAATTTGCTCAGACGATTGCAATTTGAACTCGTATTTGGGTTGCAATTTGACGGAGGTTTTACGAAATGGCTTTCGATCATTATTCATCATCATCATCATCATCCGGTATCATGGCAGCTGCCGCAGTCTTCCGGAAACCAAATGCCATTCCTCTCTGTCCATCCATTGATCTTCCTCCAATCCTCTGATATTTATAATCGCTTGAACCCCTTTTTTCCAAGTTTTCTTCGGACTTCCTCTCTTCTTCCTTTCCATTGGGATCCATTCCATAACAATTTTAGGCAATCTTTGCTCTGGCATTCTTTTGACATGGCCATACCACTGTAATCTTTTATTTCTATAATGTCTAAGATGTCCGGCCCCTCTTGTTCACCCATAATTTTTCTTATATCTTTTTACTAGAGAAAAAGTAACGTGTATTATAATTATGAAGATATCATTTTAGTAAACGAAAAAAAAAAACTAACGTTCTTTGTATAAACCATTTTATCGTGGATACAGTTCCCTCCAAACTTAGCTGTTTGAGCTAGCGAATAATTCTTTTCCTACAACATTCTCCTGAAAAATCTCACGTTATTTTTTATAACTTTTTAATTTAACTAACGAGAATGACACTTTTTAAAATATATTTGTATTTGTTCGTTTTATTGTTTTTATCCACTCATATTGTGAAGGTCATATATTGTTTTTAACTTTTTCTTTTTTGCATAAGCATATGACACGCACCTAGACCCAAGGTAAAAATACTCACAATGAAAGAAAACTGAAACCTGTTTATCGTAATTCTAATGATATTATCGAATCAGGTTAAATTAAATTAAATTTTGAGTTCATCCCTTCTTTATTCATGCCTTCATCATCATCATCTTCTTTATTCATGCCTTCATAAGATTTACAATTCATGCTTACAGTATAGGGAAAGGACAATATTTGTTATAATTTTAGCAAAACATTTAGAGGAACCAGATAAGAAACGAGGATATCCGTGGAGAACTGCAGATCTACTCCATAAAAGAAAATATATTTAACAACAAGATTCAGTGGAAAGAACATGTAAAAAGAATGGAAGAAAGTAGTTTACCAAAAAAAATCTTACATTATTTTCCAAGAGGAAGAAGAGATGTCGGACGTCCTCGGAAGAGATGACCTTAGATCTATTAGTGAAGACGATACAGGCAACTAATGCCTAAACCAGGAAGTGAAGAAGAAGAAGATAATGATTTAGAGATTTTTTTTTGGAGAGTGTTAAATATAACATTGGTTCTTTATTAATAACTAACTCACTGGCACTATCGAACCCGGATGCTCATGGCAACGCGAACATATCCTCTCCATATATCCTCATCCTCAGCTAATGTTTTCCAGTAATTCGCTCTATAATTCCGCTCCCTTAAGTCATAATTAAATGAATATTATTCTCCCATATTAATCTTGGCGTTTTTCCTCTGATTTTCTTATAAGATTTTTTCATGCCTTGTTTTATTCCCCATTTGTGCCAATCGCAGTTTACGAGATCACACTGTTCTTTTTTTACATCTGGTTTTCCATAAAGTTCATGTTGCTCAGTGTTAGGTGGTCTTCTCCATTCATGTGTATGTTCATCTGTCTTTGGTCCAAACATTTTCTTAAGAACTTTGTTATCATATGCTTATAATCTTTCTTCCTCCATTAAAGTAAGAGACCAAGTTTTCATCCATACTAGAAGAAAAACCCTTTTTATATATATATATATATATATATATATATATTTAGCGTTTTTTAGAGAAGTAGGCACTGCATTACAAGCCGGAAGGTGGAGGGTTCAAGTCCCGGTGGGATCAGGATTTTTAAACTGGCCCAAACCTTCTGGCGGCACTATGGTCCTGGGTTCGACTCAGCCTCTAACAGAAATGAGTACCAGACGCTTGTTCTGGGGTAAAGACGGCCGTCACGCAGGGCTGACAATCCCGGCTGACATCAAGTACCGATTATCCAGAAAAGTGGGAGTCTTAACCCAATCGCTTCAGGTCTAAATGCTCTATGCATTTTTCCAGAAACCGGATTTAAGTTACCATAAATTTGTCTATTTTCAGACATTCAAAACAAGCAAAAGAGATCACAATAAGGTTGAAGGCCAAAACATATTCCCCTAGTATTCACAAATGTTAACGAAACATTACCCTGCTAAGTGATGTACAAAATATTACGAAATATTTAACAGCAGAGTTAAGCGAGTGTACCTCGTCTTCTGAGTTGAAGGCCATATAACTGCCGGCGAGTCTACCTCGTCTTTTGAAGCGAATGGGTTAACCTCCTACTACCCCAAGGACCTCCTGAGGCCTGTAGTGGGATACCTTTACTTACTTTTTACTTTACTTTTTTTTTTTTTAGAGAAGTTGGGATACCAATACTTATTAATGCAACACAGACATGTAATGTCACAAGAAAGTTCGGGTCTAATTCCAATCCTGCACTTGTGTTATGGAATACGAAAAAAATGATACTCATTGTCCGGTTAATGCATCTAATAGCATCTCAACAGTCTTGGTTTCGATTTCACATGTATCATATAGGCTACATTTTCCATTGAATATTGAGTCTGGGCAAATCCGATTAGGGAAACTGAAAATATAAATTAATATTTCGACACACTGCAACGTGACTTCAAGTAAAGAGTTTTTAATCAATCTAAGCTTTCAGAATAACCTCAGGAATTATATTATTTCTAGAATATAATTAATATGTTTTAACGCGGAGCCAAAAGATATGGTAATATTTTGATAATTTATTTAATGACTAGCATTTCTTGTTGACCTGAGATGCTGGCGCACCGATCTAACAGAGATGGGTGTGGTGGGTCTCCATGTACACTACACATACAAACTTTATATTTCCTTAATGTTGTTGTCTTTACTACAGGTTCGGGTGCTGCAGTGCTGTCCGGTATATTCTTCTCCTTAATGCTTCTTAATGGCGTGCGCAGGTGACTGTCCTGGAAACCCAATATATTACTTGACCAAATGTCTCTTATGCCAACCAGTATGAACTTTGTTACTCAACACTTTCAAAATATCTAACGTGATTTGAATCAGTATTGAAATTCAATCAGCCTAGCTTCGATTTCCAGTTCTTAATTGGATAAACTCAATTTCTCTTATCACACTGAAAACAAATAATCTATCTATCTTCGGGTTTTTACAGCTGCTGCCGTCTTCCCGTGTCAAACCTCCAAAGCCTATGATCTTGGGCATCTCCAATGCTTAACCCTCTAGGTTGCATTAATGTCTTTATGTTTTCCTTCCATGTTAACTTTGGTTTCCCTCTCTTCCTCCTTCTGGTCGGATGCCATTGATATAGTTGCTTTGGCCATCACTCATCTTCCATTCTTAAAACATGTCCTAACCACTTTAATTCCTTCTCGTCAATTCTTTCAATTATGCTTTCTTCTGCTTCCATTATATTTCTAATTTCCTTATTTGTGACATGTTTTTATTTTGACTTTCTGGCACTTCTGCGTAAATAATCAATTTCTAGAGCTATTAGTCTATTCTTGTAGTACTTATTGATTGTCTACACCTCACTTCCATATATTGCAACAGATTCCACCAATGATTTGCCAATATTTTTTTTGTGTCTTTCCAAATATGCTTACCCCACCATATGTAGTTTAACGATGATATTATTTTGCTACTCAATTCAATTCCATGAAAACAAATAATGAATAACTATAATAACCTATTAGAGCTAAAATTGTTATAAATGGAAAAACTATAGAACAAATAAATCAAATTAATTATTTGGGAGACTCTTTAGCATACAGAAAATCTCAAGACGTCTAATTAAAATGAACATTTTTAAGCACTTCTCTGTTACAATACAGTGAACATTAAAATACAACGTAAGGCGAAAAACACTGCTAATACAGTAAAACTTGTCTATAAAGGAACATGACGGTGCCTTAAATATATTTCCGTCTTGGCAGTTTTCCTTCTTATAAAGGGTTCCCATATTACAAGCTTGAATTTTCTTACGCAGTGTAAGGGTTTTACACGCACGCTGAAATACAGACAAAATAATGTATGTAACACAGCTCATTTGCACGGCAATGCAAAGCAAGTTCATTGCACAAAAGCGAGAAGGAACCCAACTACAGGAAGACTGAAGAGTTTCCCAACTCCCTCGCAGGTTACGTAAGCAGGCAAGGAAAAGCGAGGGATTCCCCGCTGTCACACATAAGCAAGGGTATCCCCGCAATACAATGACAACACAAGAAGGTAAAACGATATAATGCAGAAAGCGTCATATGCAGAATTTTCACGTGCGGTCATTAATACTGTAATTAGAACGTGCTTAAGATTAATTTTCCGTAACAATTAACTATTGGTACTTTAAAAACCATTCCGTTTCCGCGTTATTAAGGTTTCCGGCTTATACAGGACGATTTTACATACAGAATCTTACCGTTCTTGATATGTTTTTTTCTGTTTTTACAGGTTTCCTTGTTATAAAGGTTCCTGCTAAGACTGGTTTTACTGTAATATATTGCGATACGAATGTGGTAAACACTTGATACAGGTCGAGGAAAAGTTTAGAAAACGAGGCGCTTGTGCCGATTTTTTTTTTATTCCAAGATTCCGTTATGTGTTTACCACATACGTATACCATACTATTTTTTACACTATGTGTATTTATTAATTATATTGAATAAGTCATGTAGGGGAATGGGAATTAGCATTAATGACCACTTACTGCATAATTTATTATTCGCTGAAGAACAGAATATAATAGGACAAGATAAAGAAGATATAGAATATATGATTAGAAAGGTGGACTGAAGATAAATTATATTAAAACAGAATATATTGTAATCGGAGCAAATTCAGAAGACCTACAAATAAATAATATGATAATTAAACGTGTTGAAGAATTTAAATATCTTGGATCTATAATAGATAAATCTGGTACTTGTGAAAAAATATATTATAGAGTAAATTGTTCAAGGAAGGCGATTAGATCCCTGAATGGTCTTTTATGGAATAGAAATTTGACCAGAAAAACTAAAAAAGAGATTACACAGACAATAATAGAAAGTATACTCACAAATGTATCAGAAAGCTGGACAATAAATGAAAGGATGCAGAAAAGAATCTTGGTGACAGAAATGGATGGATTACGGAGAAGTATGAGAGTATCCAGGCTACAACATATTCGAATACATATATATCAGACAAGAAATGGATGCACAAGAAACTGTTATCTATAGGATAACAAAGAGAGCTCTACAGTGGTATGGACATGTACAACGGATGTCGGAAGACCAGTGGCCTAAACGGGTGTTGGATTGGATGGTACCAGGCAGAAGGAAGAGGGGGAGAAGTAGAAGAGCATGGTATGAGGGAATATATGATGCCATGATGAAGAGGAGTATGGAAGATGGACAATGGAAAGATAGGAATCTCTGGAAAGCAGGAATCAAGAGCAAACTGCTGTAAAGTGGAAAGCCTGTATTAAGTAAGTAAGAACGTGCTTAAGAATAATTTTCTGTCTTACTGAGGTAAAAATTAACTATTGGCACTTTAGGAACCATTCCGTTTCCGCGTTATGAAGGTTTCCGGCTTATACAGGACGATTTTACATACACAATTTTACCGTTCTGGAGATTTTTTTCTGTTTCTACAGGTTTCCTTCTTATAAAGGTTCCGGATAAGACTGGTTTTACTGTAGAATATTGCGATACACGAGTGTGGTAAACACTTGATACGGGTCGAGCAAAAGTTAAAAAAAAACGAGGCGCTTGTGCCGAGTTTTTTTTTTTAATTCCGAGATTCCGTTATGTGTTTACCACATAAGTATTGCATACTATTTTTTGCACTATGTGTATTTATTTTGGTAGTTAAGATATTAGCTAAAATATTAATAAATAATAATTGAAGATTATTTAACTCATGCCTCTCTTCTCTAATTTCTAATAATTCAACCAAAATTCTCTTTATAGCCAAATGGGAGTCAATGACCAATCACGTTTCAATGATTTTTTATTTACAACCAATCACAGTCGTGTTTCGCCTATAATTTACAAACTAAAGTTTATCATAATAAAGAAATCACCTCCTTTTTAACATTGTGAATCGGTCATAGCATTATTTTGCAGTGACTTACTCCCGAAGAAATACGGCTACCAGATTGTATATATATAGTGCATGCGGGAGTTAATATAAAAAAACATTTGTAGCAATTGATTATACCACCAAAAAAGAAACCACTCTTTGCACTTTGTTAAATGTATTTTTCCCCAGGCAATAACATTCCAGAAAAATATAATTGTCATAGGACATCAGAAATAAATTAATATACAGTTTTATGTGTTTCATTTTTTCTCCACTAGAGTGCATTCTTACAATATTGCGTTCCTTTGGCAATAAATAATATGATCTGGTTGCAGTGACGAACAAAAGTAGCAAATGAAGCGTACCAATCGTTTCTCATTTGTTTTCAAACATCGCCGTTTGCATTAAATATATAAATATTTTAAAATAACTACAGTTACATAATGATTTGTGAGTAAACAGCTTAATTATATTCGTTAAATAGTCCTAACAAATGCCACTCTAGGTTTCCAAATTCTCTAGATACATTCACTCCTCACTTCGTGAGTCGTGAATTTATCGATAATTTGGAAATCACTCGTGGCATTACTTATGATAAATGTTAGATTTCAGAAGGTGAATCGGCTATATGTATTTAATTTTCGAGCCGCCTGTTCATTTTTTTTTGTAGGCACTACGCATATTTATGCAACTTTAATCCAATATTTACCTTCAATAACTTATATAAGGTTACCACACGTACAATGCTTACATAAATCGAAGACGCATTATAGAAGATAATGATATTTTATGTCATCCTTATTGAATGGGCTGATTTTTACTGGGCGAGAGCAGATAAGTTGTTTGTATCAGGTGAACAGTATGGCAACTCGGTGGTGGCACTTAACAAGGTGACGAAGAAAGATGATAAAGACACACACGAACAGGTCTCATTCCTTTAGCGGGATCTGAACCAACGGTACATGGTCACACATTTATGATGATCCCTATCTCAGCCAATAACAGCTACATTTTTATGCACACATATAACGACATGTGCAAAAGATTGCGGTGATAGAATTTTGTATAGCGCGTAAATCATTCAGGTCTGAACTGTTGTTGGATCTGAAACGCAATAAACTACTAAAACAACTAGTTTTGGTATGAACTTGTACAAATTCTCATCAACTGTACTACTAACCAAGCAATCAATCAACAATTTTATTTTACGTCTTATTATGTAATGCACGAAAACCCTTTTTTTTACCTTACGGTATATCCATGCATAGTAATTCTGCCCGAGGGCAGGTCCTTCACTGCAATCGTAGCATTTTAATGCTAAGCTTGCAGCTTTACTAGGGAATTGTAGGTGTGGTAGATTCCCGTTGCTTTCCACACCGGTGAAGGATGATGATGATGATGATAAGGATGATGGCAAGGATGATGGCCTGTCTTACAGGTGAGGAAAAACCCCGATATTACCTCACCCAGAAAAACTGCCCCGTCCAGGCATCGAACCTGGGCCCGCTGCGTGACAAGGCAGCACGCTACGTTGAGACCACAACGGTGGAATAATTTTGCCAACCATCCATAGCAATTCTGCCCGAAGGCAGGTCCTTCACTGCAGTCAGAGCATTTTCATGCTATGCTTGCAGCTTTACTAGGGAATTGTAGGTGCGGTAGCTTACCGTTGCTTTCCACACCGGTGAAGGATGATGATGATAATAATGATAAGGATGACGATGATGATGATGATGATGATGGCCATATGATTTCGAAGACATTTGTCTTATAGGTGTGGAAAAACTTCGATAAAAACCTCACCCAAAAACTGCCCCGACCGAGAACCGAACCCGGGCCCGCTGCGTGACGAGGCAGCACGCTACCTCGAGACCACAGCGGTGGACAATTTTGCCATAATACAGCTAATTCAGCAATAATATACTGCTTGATTTTCAGCTTTATACAGAAAGAGAACGTAATTCATAGCGTTAGACCTACAGATTCAATGTCCATCCTCAAGCAACTGAATCCAGTTCATATCTCCGATATTCATTTTCCCAAGATCCACCCGAATATTATCTACCCACCTAGGCCTGGGGGAGAGGCACACCACCTAGGCCTGGGGGAGAGGCACACCATAGCGTAATAATTAAGTCAGTATATTATAAGCTGGACGATAGCAAATTTGAATCATTATGGAGTTAGGATCTTTAAAATGGGCTAAACCTCTGTCGCATTAATGCTCTGAGTCAACTAAGACTCTAACGGAAACGAGTTTTAGATTATATTCTGAGGTAAAGGTGAACGTCACGCAGGGCTGGTAACCCGGCTGACTTTTCGTGTTGATTGTTTAGAAAACTCCGAGCCTTTAACCCTCCACTATCCCAAGGACCTACTAAGCCCTATAGTGCTATCAGTTTATTTTTACCTAAGCATAGGCCTTTTGTGAATTATCCAATAAATACATAATTTCTCCTGTTATCCATTTAAGCTGGATGATTTGCCCATCTCAGTCTACTAGGCTTAAGAAACCTGGCTATAAGTTGACTACGGTGTGAATTATAGATTTCTTCGTTTTAAAGCCTTCTCATTGAAGCTTTTTTATTTTTGTGGTACCTAATATCTCTTTATAATATATATATATATATATATATATATATATATATATATATATTGATATTTATTCATTTATTTATTTACTTGGTTTAGTTATTAATGTAGTTTATCATGTAGGTATTTTATGATTACACTGAGCAACAAAAAATAAACTTTTTTTTGTCTCATAAAAAAATATGTGATTCTGATAGCATTTTTCTCCTAAATTCTAATATGATATCGGTTTTTCTCCATCAAGCAAGGACAGGAATTTATAATTTAAAACACTTTAATATTTTTTACATTCGTAATTACACAATATTCGAACTTTCGGACTCACCTAGAAAGTAAGAAATGACGATCTTCTGCTATATATCGCCTGTGGAGCATCAACAATAATCGGCCAGCATATTAGGATTCCATTTGCCTTGATAACTCTTTTCTATAGCTGAAATTTCGTGAGTTAGCTGAGTTGGTTTTATTTCACAATGGACAAATGGACGAAAAAAGTCTATTAAAAATAATCAATTGAATTGGCGTTAACTTGATGAAAATCCATAACTTATTTAATTAAATAAAAATAAAACTTAGAGTTTTAAGTGATTTTCATATTTATTAAAATATAAACTAGTTACAGCTGTTTCGGTACTTTGTACCTTCTTCAGACATGATAACAAAATAATAATAAAATTCATTAATTTGTTATCATGTCTGAAGAAGGTACAAAGTACCGAAACAGCTGTAACTAAATTACATTTTAATAAATATGAAAATCATATAAACTTTAAGTTTTATTTTTATTTAATTAAATAAGCTTATTAAAAATATAATTTTTAAATCCCTTAATTGAAATTGAAATAGAAAAAACTGTGGGTGATGGAGAAATTCCGAACACATAGTTGAAAGCACGATAAAAAAACACAGCATTAAGTACAACTATTGGTAGGCCTACTCATGAGACAAAAATCATGTTGACCAGTGTTATAGACGATTCATTTATTCTTGAAATTCAAAAAATGAATTTATTTGTTTAAATTGTGTATTTCAGTTCTATAGACCTTAGATAATTTCGTCTGAGACTTAATCTTGTCTTGAATTTATTTCTTGAAATTATTTCAATAACATTAGTTATTTCAATAATTATAATTAACCATAGTTTCATTTTATATAAATACTCAAAATAAAATAAACTGGATTTGGTTTACTATATATTGTGAAGAAGTGATTTATAGTGGGTTCCATTAAGTTGCTTGGATTAAAATGCCCCACTGTTGGGCGCCAATATGAAGAGGGATTGTTATCGTGGGTTCCATTATGTTTGCTTGATTAAAAGCCCCACGTTGAGCGCCAATATGAAGAAGGGATTTATAGTGGGTTCCATTAGGTTGCTTGGATTAAAATGCCCCACGTTGGGCGCCAATATAAAGAAGGATTATTGTTGGGGTAAAGAGGTAAAGAGGTGTAGATGGGGTTTAGTGGCACTAGGAATACGGAAGGAGTTCTCCATGTGTGAGAACTTGGGTTGCTCAGGTTGGAATACCGGCAGGCATGAGTTCTTATCTAGGGATTCCACGAGGACTTCGTCGGGCAGAATTAATGTGTAAAGAAGGTCTGGTAAAAGTAGTTTATTCTTGTCTTTTATAAACTGCAAGTAATTGTATATAAGAAGTGACTTTATTTAACTTTCAGAACGAAGTGATTTTTAGAAGTGACTTTGTTTAATTGTATACGAGAAGTGATTTTGTTTAATTGTATACGAGAAGTGATGAGGAGAAGCCTCTCTCGGCTATTAGGTAAACTAGTTACTCCCACTACCACCTCGATCTCGTGGACCTAAGGTCAGTGCTTAGGCACATGTAACAAAACATATAATTGGTTAATGCACCCTCCTATTTTAATCCTGGGGGTGTTACAAATGTACCATTGGCGATTTACGCCATCAGAGGTTGGACTTTTTTCCCGTGCTGGCTTCACGTACAGTCGGATCACAAACATTAGCTAGGCTTGGGTTTTTCCTAGGCTTCAGACGCTAGAAAATTGCCATATTCCCATACTTTTTGCTAGCGTTGTTTGTGTCACGGTAAAATCCCCGCTTGTAAATTTAGCTAATGGGTTATGGTTATCACGATAAATCAGTTAACTGCAGGCTTAGAAGATATTTCTACTCAATCTGTCGAGCAAATGATTTTGTCATTACTAAGTTATTATCATGTGTCAGCCACTTCCGTCTTTACAAAAGAAAGGGTGACATTACCTGAGTTGTCAGTACCCTACTTAATAACTAGATATTTCATTACATTGATGCTGACTTCTTTGGATCATTTGATATGACCTTTGCTCGTACATAACCAGGTTCCACTCGCTTCCCTGATCAATTTGAATACAAATATGACCTAAGTCCAGTAACTGCTTCATTCAATGATATGATAATTGTACCTGATTATTATTGCCGATAGGGATTTATTTATAGATTTACTCAGGAGGCTGAGTGAATGACTTGCCACAATTGACAATCGGCTACCTCTTAACTTAACTAGCGATTAATAATAATAATAATACTTACTCAGTGGCACTATCGAACCCGTAGGTTCATGACCGCGCGGACATAAGCTCTCCATACATCCCTATCCTGAGCTAATGCTTTCCAATCATTCCCTGTATAATCTACTTCCCTCAAATCATAGTTAATGTTGTTCTCCCACCTTATTCTTGGTCTATCAACTGGGCGTTTTCCTTCTGGCTTTCCTACAAGAAGTTTCCATGCACGTCTTTCATTCCCCATACGCGCAACATGTCCTGCCCATCGCAGTCTACGAGACTTAACTGTTCTTATTATATCTGGCTTCCTATAAAGACCATGTAGTTCATTGTTGTGTAGTCTTCTCCATTCACCTGTCTGTTCATCTCTCTTTGGTCCAAAAATTTTCCTAAGTACTTTATTCTCAAATAGGCCTACTTGTAATCTTCTTTCCTCCCTTAAAGTAAGAGTCCATGTTTCGCACCCATATAAGTTAATATAACTGGAAGAATAATAGTTTTATATATTTTCAGTTTAACGTTTTTTTAAAAGAGTTGGGACATCAAAAGTCTCTGCAATGCATATTAGCATGCATTTCCAGAATTGAGCCTATGTTTAATTTCTTTGTGCATCTCATTCCTATTTGTGATTATTGTTCCTAGGTATTTGAATTCAGCCACTTCCTCAAAATTTCCCTCATTTGTCATTAGCTGTCCATTTCCATTATATATTGAATTTCTACGTGTGACCATATATTTAGTTTTACTGATATTTACTTCCAGTCCTAATTTCTTAGTGTTACTCAATAGTGTGTGCGTGTTGGCCTTTAGTATCTCCTCGCTATCGGCCAATAATACTACATCATCAGCATAAACTAACAGCTTATTAACGCCATTCAGTTGTAAGCCTTCCTCATTTTCTAAAGATTTAATGGCATGCTCTAGTACAAAATTAAATAGTAGAGGAGATAGTGCATCTCCTTGCTTCAACCCATTCTGTATTTCAGAAGTGTCTGAAAACTGTTTGCCTACACGCACCCTACTTTTTGAGCCATTTAGACACATTCGTATAAGTCTAACTAATAATAATAATAATAATAATAATAATAATAATAATAATAAATTTGATAATAATAAATATAATAATGATGGTAATAATATATATAATAATGATGATGATAATAATAATAATAATAATAATTTTTATTTATATACAGAATTTTAATGTTTAGACATGTTTCTGTGCCTAAAGTTTTATTTTTCTTCTCCATCCAATTCATGTCCTCCAGTCCTCTTGCTCTCATTCCAGTTTGTTATTTCCTGCATCCACGAGTTTCGAGGTCTTCTTCTCCTCCTTCCAGGTGGAAACCATTCCAATGTTTTCCTGGGTAATCTTTCTTCTTGCATTCGTCGTACGTGCCCATACCAATGTAATTGCTTATACCGTATATAATCTACTATTCAATAACCAATGTTCATTTTTTTCTCTTATGACAGTATTTCTTATTTTGTCTAATTTTGAACATCTTGCTGCTCTCCTCAAGAAATCCATTTCCATCGACATAAATTTTTGTTCTAAGTTTTTGTTGAATTTCCAAACTTCAGCTCCATATGTGACAGTACTTCTCACTATTGAATTGTATATTTGTAACTTATTTTTCCTGGTTATATGTCTGTTCCATAAGACTCCATTCATCATTGCTGTTATTGCTCTACCTTTATTTATTCTGTTCTTAATATCACCTTTGTGTTTATTCTCTTTATTTACATTTACTCCCAGATAGTCAAATTCTTCACATCCTCTAATATATGCCTTTTGATCTTCTAATATTAAATCTTCGGTTTCTGCTCCACATCACATATAAAATGTTTTTTCTAAATTTATTTTCAAACTCCAGTTATCGTATTCGTCCAATAATTTTCTAAACATAAACTCCATGTCTTCATATTCTGGAGCAATTATTATCTGGTCATCCGCAAATAATAGTGTATATATTGTATCTGTTGATCCATCTCCAATTGGTACTCCCATTCCTGAACATTTTTTGCTCCAGTTTGACAGTGCTTTATGTATAAATATCTTAAATAATGTTGATGATATGCTACAACCGTGACGAAGGCCTTTTGTTACTTTAATTTCTTCTGATATATATTTTCCAATTTCAATTTTAGATACTGCAGTTTTGTGAAAATGTTTTATTGCATTAATAATTGTATCGTTTATGGCCATATCTTCTAATGCTTCCCACAACTTTTGTAAAGGTACATTGTCATATGCCTCTTCTAAATCCACAAATGTGAAATGAACTGGTTGGTTGTTATTATTCGTCTTTTCAATCAATTGTTTTACCACAAATATGTGATCAATTGTAGGTGTCTCAGACCTAACGCCTGCTTGTACTTCATTCTCCTTATGTTTATAATTTTTTTCCAAATAGTATTTGATTATTTTTCCATATATACGGCTAAAAACATTCATTACGGTGATTCCTCTATAATTATTGCACTCATCCTTTCTTCCTGTCTTATGAATGACTGATATCAACCCAATTTTCCATTTTACTGGTACATCTTCTCCGTTTAGGCATCTCTAAAGAAGGCTCCTTAACAATTAAAATAATTTCCTTGTACCATATTTAATTAATTTTGGCTGTACTCCTTCTTCCCCACAAGCCGTTCCATTTTTTAAACTTCCAATTGCTATCTCTACTGTCTCAATATCTAAATGTATAC